>CABHPP010137963.1:0-29143 GCA_902168425.1 Peromyscus attwateri
GACATGCAGAATAACAGATGAATAATGCTAACTCTTGCTTCTCTCTGAAGAAGCAGCATTATCACCATTTAATAAACAAACCGTATTCTTTCAGACACAACTACACACATAGATGGTTTTTATTTCACACCACAGGGCTCAATTACTTGGCCCTGAAACTGAAAAACAAGGCAAGAACATCAGGTATAGAAAAGCACAGACATTCTGGCATTACGTCACGTACCTGCTCTACCTAAAGATAAAGGAGCTAGAGACAGCAACTTCTAAGGACAAACCTAAATACTTCCAAAGAAATCCAAGAAGTAGAATTTGTTCAGCTAAAGACCCATTTTTCAGTCTGTTCTGTTTAATTCTGTGGCTTTTACATTTCCGGTCTCAGCCTAGCCTTGGTCATAGACTACAAATAAAACCAGGGGTGCATTTGAAGAAATTGAAGATTTTGAAACAGAAGGGAAAAAACCCACACAGAAAACCAATGTTTCCCCCAAACACTGAAGCCTACAGGCCTGAGGATAACTTCTTAGATGTCTCACTCAAGTGAGAACATCACATTTTTCCAAGCCAACTTTGGGAAGCCTGAATCTGGATTTTGAAAATTTCAAGCAACATCAGCCCACAGCTAGAAGAAACTCTTGCGAAATCTCATTTACAGACATTTGTAGAAAAAAATCTACACTCCATCTAGAATGTTCCTATGCTGAATCCTTCTCATGTATTCTGATCGAATTAATGAAGATCAGTCACAAAGAGCAAAGGTGTGTGTGTGTGTGTGTGTGTGTGTGTGTGTGTGTATGTGTGTGTGTGTGTGTGTGTGTGTGTGTGTGTATGTGTGTGTGTGTGTGTGTGTGTGTGCGCGCGCATGCATGCATGCATGCATGCATCTGTCAGGGGCTGAAAGGTGCAGAGAAGCAGCTTTGGCTGGACTCTCAGGAAGCCAGGGTAGCTGCACTCACACCCCTGGGACAAGTGGGTTCAAGGGCTCGACTGTGCCTTGTGCTGGTTTAACTGTGTGTCTTTCACACATGCTCACAGCTGTGCTCTCTGAAGCACTATGCTGCACAGGCCTTTCTATAGCCCTCCCCAGCTGCCCAATAAACTAACTCTGGATTTAGATGTCTGCAATGACTTCCTATCACTTCTGGCACCAGAAATAGGATGGTCCTGTAGGCATGACCTCCAGGTATCACCAGTGCTCATGCTGCCTTGGAGGGCTATTTTTTTTTTATGTTTACTTATTTTGGTAGGAGGATTGCTGAGGATTGGACTCAGGGATTTTACATGCTAAGTGCATGCTTTATCACTGACCTGGCCCCCTAATGCTGTGTTCCTGATGCTGCACTTCGCACAGGAGCAGCACTGCTGACACCACTCTGCTCTACAAGAGCAGCAATGCAGCTTGTAGCTGGTACCTAGAAACTTGCTTCCTTGACCGATGGCAAGGTTTGGTTTGGTTGTGGGTTTTTGGGGGATGGGGGTTTTGTTTTTTGAGACAGGGTCTCACTCTGTAATCTTGGCTAGCCTGGAACTCACCATGTAGCCCAAGTTGGCCTTGAACTAAAGATCCTTCTGCTTCAGTTTCCCAAGTGCTGGGATAACAGACATGCACCACCACACTCTACTGTAATACCAGGGTTAAAAGAACAGAAATCTAATTCTACAAGGATGGAGAAAGAGAAAACGCCAACATAAAACCCCACTGCCGTTTCTGTTGATTCTGTGAGAATGAGCAGAGCTGGAGTCCAGTTGCTCCTTGTAGCCAGTGTTCACGCTGCCAGTTACAGGAAGAACAAGTTCTCACACAGCTGGATGGCTGGTTCATGATGCAGAATCTGTCCAGACAGGAAGGCTAGCTTGTGGGCATACTTGCAAGGAGCTGGAACTCGGATAGTACCAGGCCAATTCCAGTACATGTGGCACAGTTTGAAAGTCAACCTAAAGTTAGGATGAAAATGTGTTAACACTTCCACCTTCACCTAGGGGTGGGCAGGGTTTCACTCTCTTGGGAATACAACACACAGCACACTCACCAACAAACTGAGGAGTCCTGGAAACCTAATGCCATTTTCAGGAACTATTGGCTTTATATTTGCTTGGATGGTTTTTTTGGGGGTACATGCTTTCAACTATCTAGCCTAGGCTGGCTCAGAACTCCACTAGCCCAGGCTGGCCTTGAGCTGCCAGTGATCTTCCTGCCTCAGCCTCTCAAGTGCTGGGATTATAGGTGTGAGCCACTAGGTCTGAGAGAGTAATCATTATTTTTTAATCTGGAATTGTTTACATTTCCACTTAAGCCAAAGGACAGGTACCTTCTCATTTTAGGTATTCCCCTGTTTTTTTGTTTGTTTGTTTTTATTTTTAATTAAAAAAAAAAAGAAGGGGCTGAAGAAATAGCTCAGCAGTTAAGAGCACCTGCTGCTCTTCCAGAGGACCCAGGTTTGGTTCCCAACAACCACATGATAGCTCATAACCATCTATAACTCCAGTTCCAGGAGATCTGATACCCTTTTCTGGCCTCCACAAGCATCAAGCACACACATGGTGTACATATATTCATGTAGGCAAAACACTGTACATGTAAAATACAATACAATAAAAGAAGAAAATCATCGCAAAGGGAAAACCTATTTTGTCTACAGGAAGAGGCTAAAAGGGCATTTACCAGTCAACTGGGTCAGTACATCATAAACATGGCTGTATGTCCTAGTCATTTGCAGTGGTTATCTATCTTTCGATCTAGCTAGCTAGCTAGCTTTTTGAGATAAGGTCTTGTTATATAGTTGGGACTGGCCTGGAACTAACTATGTCCTTCAGGCTGGTGATTCTAGGTGATTTTCTGGCTCCAGCCTCCTGAGTGATAAAATTATAAGCACGTGCTACCACATGTAGCTGGAGCAGTCTGCTAAAATATAAATGCCCGTAGGCATGGTAGTGTGTCCTGTAATCTCTGCTACTCAGAAGGCTGAGTGTTAGGAGCATGACTTTCGTTCAGGAGTCTGAGACCAACCTGGGCAACATAACAAAACCAGTGCTTTGTAACACACAGGAGTAAAGGCTAGCAGGCACCCACATTTTCTTAAAGCTCTTCAAGTGATTTTAATATAAAACAGGAATACAAATCATTCCTCAAAAAGATAACTACTATATCAAGATCTGGGAGAGTCAAGGGGTAAAATACTGCTGGCTGGTTCAGTTAGTGAAATGCTTACTTACTGCATGAGTGAGGACCAGAACTCAGTTCCCAGCAACCACATGGTGAGTGCATGTAATCTCAACACCAGAGACAGATCTTGTCTAACTGGAGTTCTAGATCCCAGTGAGAGATACTGTTTCAAAAATCAAGGTAGACAGCTGCTAAGAAAAGACACCTGATGCTGACCTCAGCCTCTAGACCTGTGTTCATAAGAACACACACAAAAGGAATATGCTATCTTGAGGGACAGTGACTAATGACTTAGCTATTAGTGGGGATGAACAGTGAGAACAAGTACACTTCTGACAGGCTCACCTCTGCATGTGATCAGGGCTCAGATTTGCAGTGTTCAGGACACAGATGTAGTGTGTAGGTATGCCACAGCCCTGCCGCACATGATGGGCAAGAAGGTAGAAATCCACCCTAGCAAACAAAGAGCACCAACAAAACTTTTTTAGCTCGGTGGTGGTAGAGCACACCTTTAATCCCAGCACTCAGGAGGCAGAGACAGGAAGATCTCTTTGAGTTCGAGGCCAGCCTGGTCTACAGAGCCAGTTCTAGTACAGCCAGGGCTACACAGAGAATCTCTGTCTCAAAAATCAAAAAAAAATTTTTTTAGGCCTCTGAACACAGCTTTGTGGTGGAGTGTTTGTCTAGCATTCATGAGGCACAAGGTTAAATCCCCAGTAACAAAATGTGTGTGCATGCCACGTGTACTCAGGTGTATGTACGTGTGTGTGTGTGTGTGTGTGAGACAGAGATGCGCTTGTGCTCATGCAGGACTACTGCTCCACCACTGAGCTCAATCAAAGCTTGCTTTCTTCAACACCCCAATGAGGATTCCATTCTACACCTCTCCAGGAATTTTCAGGCAACAGGCAAGTTCTCCAGCTTACTCTTCCTCATTTTGTCTACTTACCACTCACAGCTGGTTATGGTATGATCAACCACAGTCCCAGGGGAGGGGGTCACAAAGTGATCGGGAGCGGCAAGGTACAGATTGGTGCTGATTTTCTTCTGAACCACAAACACCACCATCTTGGGGTGGTAGTTCTCAAAAGCTTCAAAGCACTTCTGCAGCTGTGGAATCTCATAGTTGGCAACTGTCTTTAGCTGGCCATCAGACACTCCATCTCGGTAGACTACGATCTTCTCTGGGAGACAGTGGTTCACCTGCAATGACAGCTGGAGGAGGTGACTCCAAGGGTCCTTGGCTCAAGGACCACAGTGAAAAGCTGACAGTCATTGTGCAGGCTGGAGTCTGGGCAGGTGGGCCCTGTAGCAGTTAGCCCAAAGCACATGACTGCCAAGCATGCCATTTCTAGATTTGTTCAGAGTAGCAAACAGGCTTGATACAGTCGCGGTGCTATAAAACATGAAAGGAAACTCGGCAATGAGTGACACGCTCCCAGCCTACCCTCCAACAGAGCGAACGCCGTTAAAAGGCAAGGGCAGGAGCCTGACATGGTGCACACATCTGCAATGGCAGCATCTGAGAGGCCGAGACAGGAGGATCACTGTGAGTTCTAGGGCACCTGGGCCATATGGTGAAATCTTGTCTCTGGAAAAAGGAAAGGAGGGAAGGAGGGAAGAGGAAGGAAGGAGGAGGAAGCAAGGACTCAAACATTTTTACAAAGATAATGGCCAGAAAAGGTGAGTCAGTGTTTATCTGACTTGGATTTAATGCTGACATCTGTCCAGAAAAGAACCCAGAAGTGTTAAGGAAGGTCTAACACATGAATTAAGACTCAGATTTTAACACACAAGTAACATCCCAAGTTCCTGACAGGTGACAGCTTCTTCACTGAATGTCCCCTGACCAGCAGAATGTCATATACACTTATGATACCTAATAAAGTAAGTGGTTCTCACTGCATCAGCCCTGAGAGTGCATTTGTTTACATTGAGTTCTGATTACAGTTTAATGTAGGTTCTTGTCCCTTAAAAGATAAATCACGAGTAAAGCTTAAATACTCATTACATTCTGTAAAGACGGCTCTGCAAGAAAAGTTTATCTCAAAAAACTCTTTTCCCAAAATGATCTTGCTGAGCATGGTGGCTCGTGCTTGTAATCCCAGCTGTCTAGAGTCCAAGGCAGGAAGACTGCTGTGGATTTGACGCCAGCCTAGGCTACACAATAAACAGCAGGTTAGCCTAAGCCGTGGGGTAAACTCTGGTCTCAAATTTCCTCCCTCAAAGCATCTTTTTAAAGTTTTCATTCAATGTTTCAAGCTGGGTGTGTGATGGTACATGCCTTTAACCCCCGCACTCCAGGGGCAGAGGTCGATGGATCTCTGTGAGTTCAAGACCAAGTTGCCTACATGTTGAGTTCCAGGTCAGCCAGGGCTATATAATGAGACCCTGGTTTCAAAACTTTTTTAAAAAAAGTGAACGTCCCCCTTTTCTGAGACACCTCAAACATTCCAACATTTACAAATATCTTCACAATCACTGGAGCTACTATCCCTGTCTGTGGTACTTTTTTTCTGCCTCTCATCTCTCCCCCTCGGCCCTTTTGTTTAATGTGACAGGAGAGAGTGACTGCAAGGTCTCCAGGCCCTACACCAGGGTTCCTCAGCCCCAGGAGGCCAGTATTCGGAGATGGAGGAGTGTTCACTATTAGAGCTGTCCTGTGCTCTGTACATCTCTGGGTTTAGTGCTGTCCCAAGTCTCTGCCCACTAAATGCCAGCCGGCAGCACTCTCCCTCAGTCATAACCACAGGTGTCTCCAGATACAGCCCCAGTGAGGAACTACGACTTTAGCCACAGAGCACACAAAAAACTCAGCCACACTCAGAAGCTGATGTGCTGTGGTAAGAGGGGAGGTGACTCAGGAGAGCAGATGTGCCTTTCCACATAAGCAACAGAGGAAAAACATGGGACTTGGGGTCAGGAGCTCTGCTGAGTCTGACTCCACTGCTTCTTAGCTATAGCTTCAAATACTGTTTCCTGTTGAAAAACTGAGTAAAAAGATCACCCCACCACGTTCTCAAGGTGGAGAGGAAAGAAGTTATATGTACATATTTAGGTAGACACACTGGCTGGGGAAGTGACTCAGTGGGTAGAGGGCTTGTTGACAAATATGTTCTCCAGGGCCCACATAAAAAGCCAGGGGCAGCAGCCTTGGGAGCAGAGACAGGAGACTCCCAGAGACTCCCAGACCAGCCATGCAGCCTAACAGTGAGCTCTGACTTCCATCAGTCTCTCCTCTCAAAAATAAGCTGGAGGGTGATGAAGACATACACACATATACCACATACACTGGTATATAAGATGATGTATGGTTTAACATATAAAAATATATAAAGGCTGTAGAGGCTGGGTGTGGCGGTAAATGTCTGTACTTCTAGCACTTACAATGCTGAGGCAGGAGGACTGCCTGAGACCCTGTTTCAAACTAACTAACTTTTGTTGTCAAAGTTCAGACCAAGTTAGGTCAAGACAATAATGAAGTGAGTAGAGTGAAAAAAAGCGGAAATCAAATGTTTTCTGCCACGACCTTGGTGTTCAGCCCGTGCTAACCTGTCAGTGAGTGAGTGGCACCAGACTATGTTAGCTTGCAGCACAACTGAAAGACCAGCTCCCAGCTATGGACTTACACCTAGTCAACAATGTTAAAATTCTCTAGGTCACCGAGTCTGTCCTTCCTATGTAAAATGACAGTCGAGGGAAGGATCACTATTTAAGGTCAATCACAAGCCTAAAGGAGAACTGCTAAATGTATGGTGTAGAGCCCGTCAGTGCTCTGGACACATGGCACACTAAATGGCCAGTAGAGCGCCATCTCAGTGCTCCCGGCACTGGGCAGCTGGCAGGGTCCAGTGGGCAGTACAGCTGCTGAGCTGAATGCTATTTGACGTGAGGCTCCACTCATTCACAAAACAATGTGTCATCTCCACTAGATACGTGCCATCGCACTGCCTCAGAAAACTGCAAAATTCATTTGTTTGTCCATTTGGAGAGAGGGTCTCATCTAGTGCAGGCTGACCTCAAACTCACTGTGTACCTGTGGCTGGCCTAGAACTCTTAGTCCTCCTGTCTCTACTCCCAACTCTGCAAAATTATTTTGTTAATATGCAAATGCTCATGGAGTTCAAATGAGACCTGGGAGCCAGACACACCAAGCGAATCTCCCCAGCACTGCAAACACCATCAAAGAGGAGTAGGTAAAACACTGCTGGCCGGAGTTCAGCTGCTCCGTGCTTACCTAGCATGCGCGGAGCCCTGGGTTCCACCTCTAGCACCAGATAAAACCCAGGTGTGGCAGTGCGGTGCATGCCTGTAATCCTAGAATTCAGGAGATGGCGGTAGCAGGATCAAAAGTTCAAGGCCAGTCTCAGCTACAGAGAGAGTCTGGTGGTCAGCCTGTGCTGCCTGAGAACCTATCTCAAAAAGAATAAAAGAAAAAGTAAAGCACTGTGGGAACAGAAGAGTGTAAGAGGGACCACTGTGTCAGGACATACAGACAATTCAGGCAGCCAGAGCGGGAGTGTAAGACAAGAGCAGTGAGGCCAGCTATGGCTGTCTGAGGCAGGACACTGGAGAGACTTGTAAGGTTCCTCCTCTGACAGACTGCGGGAACAGGCTGAAGAGAAGAAAGAGGGGCTGTCATGAGATCCCTTCAACTTAGGACCCCAAGACACAGAAGAGCTGGGAATGATGGTGCACACCTGAAATCCTAGCACGGGGTGGAGGAGGGGGGTGGAGCTGAGGCAGGAGGCCATCCAGGGCTGGCTGGGATGGAGTTCATGGGAGAGTGCTTGCCTAGCATATGCAACACCTTGGGTTCCATCTCCAGCAGCACAAGAGGAGCAGACAGGAGTCGAGCAGGTCCCCCTGGGACAGCAATCGTTTGCTCAAGATAATGTTGAACCCCAACCTCCTCCCAACTATGTGAGAAAAAAGAAGCTGGAATTGAAATACAGAAACAACATTGTCTCACAGGCTACAGGCACTTCCCTGTTCTGCTTTCTAGGATCAGATGCTCATCAAAAACACCCAGAAGCTGGGCACGGCAGCATACCACTTTAATCCCAATAAGTTGAGAGGCTAAGGCAAGAGGATTTGAAAAGGCTCAAAAACATGCTGGGCAACACTGTAAGACCTACACAAACATAGTGACTCTCTACACAAGATAAAAGAAAAGTTCAAACAAACAAAAATGGTCCAGCCCCAGGTTCTGTCAGCCACAGGCTGAGGGCACCTCTGCAGCGATTTCAGGTTGCAGCAGTCAGAGCTCAGGCAGAACTGTTAAAGCTCAAGTCAGTAGCAGGTCAAGTCAGCTCAGGGATTTAGTCAGGAGAAAGCTGCAGAGGCAGGTGTAAACCTGTTTTGATTTCCACACGCAAGCGGTAGGCAATGCTGGTACTCAGCCTTGTAAAGCTGGAGTGGCCAGGAAGCACACACGTAGGCCAGGCAGCTGGACATGAGTGCAATGAATTGGATGTACCAGATGGGATTCTCAGGATGGGCTCTGTGGAAAACTTCTCTTCTCTCCTGCTGGAGACCAAACCAGGCAAGCACTCTGTTACCAAGCTTCATCCCCAGAATATCCCAAGACATTTTCATGAGAAATTTTGACATAAATTACGATAGAACTTTTCAGAGTAAATGATGTGTAGTATTGCAGTAGATTCTTAAGTCAGATATTTTAGCCATTTGCAAACATGTTAAAAAACAGCACTGGTCTCAAACTTTACTAGTTACCTTTCATTTTAAACGCCATTTATTCTAAAATGCATTGAACTTAGTTTTGTTTTTGTGACAGGGTCTCATGTAGCCCAAGCTGGTTTCAAATTCTATATGTAGCTGAGCATGACTTTCCACTTCTGATCTACCTATTTCCTGCTCTCAAGTGCTGGATCCCAGCTTACAGTTATTTCAACTTCATACATTTCCTTTCTTCCCTCCTTCCCTTTTTCTTCCTTCCTTCTTCACTAATAGGGACTGAACCCAGGGCTATGTGTTAGTTTTACTTCTGAGTTATGTGCCTGGCCTTCTTTTTACTTTTTGAAACACAATCTCACTGACCTCCAGCATGGCCTTGAATTCACACAGTAGCCCAGGCAGATCTAGAACTCTCAGTAATCCTCCTGCCTCACCCTCCTGAGTGCTGGGATTACAGACATACATCACTATGCCTGGTCTCTCTTTTCTTTTTAGCACTGAGTAAGCTCCTCATTGTCTGGGTATGGCAGTCATTTAGACATTCACCTACCAAAGAGCACACTGGCTGCTTCCAGGTCTCAGTGAGCACGAGTAAGCATCCAGGTAGTTTACTGTGGGCTCCTCGTTTTCAACTTGTTTGGGAAAATATCGAAGAGCAGGACTCCTGGATTCTGGGGGAAGTTTTATGTTATATTATTAGTACGTTTGATTGTGTAATGGCAAACTGAGCGTTCTGACGGCTCTGCATCACCCCAGCATCTGGTATTCCCAGTGTCCTGGACTGAGCCATTGCCACAGCTGTATGGCAGGTCAATGTTGGTTTGCTGTGTAAGGCTCTAAGGGCATGGTCGACCGTTTTCCCGCATGCTTACTTGACATCTGGTGACATTCTTTCATGTCAGCTCTG
Organism: Peromyscus attwateri; assembly: GCA_902168425.1. Taxonomy (NCBI): domain Eukaryota; kingdom Metazoa; phylum Chordata; class Mammalia; order Rodentia; family Cricetidae; genus Peromyscus; species Peromyscus attwateri. The sequence continues at coordinate 9,765 of CABHPP010137963.1, forward strand.
GTCTTCTGTCTACTTTAGAGGAAAAAGAAGTGCAGTGAGACAGGGCCTTCTTAGCCTTAGACAGGACCTATGTAGCCAAGCCTCGGCTGGCCTGATACTGATTATGTAACCAAGGCTGGCGTCAAAGCTGAGGCAAAATCCTTTTCCCTTAGCCCCATGGACTAGGATTCCAGTGTGTGCCACCATGCCCAACTGCTGTGTACCACCACTTCCTCCACTCCTGGACAGACAGACATCCAACACATGTCTGTGTTGCCCTCTTGCCTCTGCCTCCCAAGTGCTGAATTACAGATTGCAGACATGAGCCACCACAGCAGGCCATTTTGCCTCTTTTAATTTTTAGTTATTTGAGACAGGGTCTATGTAGCTCAGACTAGCCTCAAACTATGGAAGGACTGCCTCAGCATCCTGAGGTCTGGGACTACAACTATGAGCCACTGGTGACTTGTATAAAATGCAAAAGTAGCTGGCTGGGTTTTGCATCTTTAGAAAGAATCATATTATTTTGTCAATTGTATGTATGTGTCTATGTGTCAATGTGTGCACACATTATTTTAGGTGCCCATGGAGGCCAAAGAATTCAGCTCCTGTGGAATTGGAGTTACAGGTGATTATGAGCCACCTGATCCAGGTGCTGGGAACCAAACTTGGGAACTTGTACTGTGGGACGTCTTTCTGTATGCTGTGAATATGTGTGGCTCTCATTGGAAAACAAATAAAGCTGTTTTGGCCTATGGCAAGAAAGCTTACAGCCAGGTGGGAAATCCAAGCAGAGATACAGAGAGAAAAAGGATGGAGTCGGGAGAGATGCCAGGCTATCGCCAAAGGAGCAACAAGATGCCAGCAGACTGGTAATGCCACAGCCACGTGGCAACATACAGATTAATAGGAATGGGTTAATTTAAGATGAAAGAGCTAGTTAGCAGGAAGCTGAAGGCACAGGCCATACAGTTTATAATTAATATAAGCCTCTGTGTAATTATTTTATAAGCAGCTGCGGGACTGCAGGTGGGAGAGATTCATCTGGACCTCAGGGCCGGGCAGGACCGGAGAAACATCTGGCTACAAACTTCGGTCCTCTGCAAGAGAAGTATGGACTCTTAACTACTGAACCATCTCTCCAGCCCTGGGTCTTACACTTTAAGCATAGGTGTGTGAGGTACTGTGAGCTAACTTTTGTGCAGTGAAGGCTGTGCCAAGATTATTACTTTTTTGCATGTTTCAGGCCAACTGTTCCAGCAGCATTTGTTGAAAGACTTCAGTCTCCCACTGCCTTGTCTCCATTTCTTTAGCAAAGGTTATACCACTATACTTGCCCAGTACATTTCTGGGCTGTTCTTTTCCCTTAACTCTCTGCTTATCTTCCATGAGACTCACACAGTCCCAATTACCACAGCTTTCTGGTGAAGTGTTTTAAGTTCTGTAGCATCAGTCTTCAGACTGTCCTTAGGTATTATGGTGGCTAGCCTGTGTCTTAGAATCACTTTGTTGATGTCCACAAAAGAACTTGCTGAGATTCCATTGACTCTGTCGTTACAGCTGGGAAGAACTGACACCTCAATTATGTCAAATCTACCAATGAACAAAGAATTCTTTTTATTTCTTCATCAGTTTAATAGTTTCCACATTTTCTTTCTTTCTTTTCTTTTCTTTTTTTTTTTTTTTTTTTGAGACAGGGTCTCACTATGTTGCTCTGGCTGTCCTGGAATGTACTATATAGGCCAGGTTAGCCTTGAACTCATAGAGATCTGCCCACCTCTGCCTCCCAAGTGCTGGGATCAGAGTCCACACATCTAAACACCATAGTCAGATTAAAATTCCAGTCTGTCAGTAGTTACAGTGGAAATCAAATTTTAATACATGAAGCTGTGGGGGCACTCAAACCATATTGGAAACATAGTTTCCTATCTTTTAAAACATTTTTTTAAGATTGACTTTATATGTATGAATGTTTTGCCTGCATGTATGCATGTTCACCATGTGTGTGCTGCCTGATGCCCACAGAGTTCAAAAGAGGATGTCAGATCCCCTAGAACTGGAAAGAGAAGGTTGTAAATCACCATGTGGGTGCTAGGAACTGAACTGTTGGGTCCTCTGCAAGAGCAACAAGTACTCTTAACCACCGAGACATCTCTCCATCCCCAACAGTTTCCTTTCTTATAGAACTGAACTTCAAACAAAAACATACACATCATTGCCATTAAGACTAAAAGTGAAAACCTTTAGGAGAAATAAACCAGCTTCCTTTCTTTATTGCATTAGTTGAGACTTCCAGTATGAAGCTGCAATAAACAGAAACTGGAAGGGCAGGAAGCTACCTTTGTTTGCAGTGAGCATGCTTATTGCTGTTTAGCAAGGGTAGTTCAGAAGGGGATTTCAATCTATGTGATAAAAAATATCTTATCCAGGTCCTCCATGAAAAACCTCTACATTTAGTGGCATCACACTCACGGGAAACATAAACTAGCTGCTTCCCCTCTAAGATGAAGAATAAAGTAGTAGTTTCCCCCATGACTGTTATTACCAAGAACCACAAACTGGGTGGCTTCAAACAACAGACATTTGTTATCTTACGGTTCTGAAAGTTGCAAGATGAAATCAAGATGTAAGTAGTGGGCCGAGGCTGTAGCTCAGTTAGTAGAGTGCTGACTTAGCACGCACAAACCCCATGTCCGACCCCCAGCACCGCATAGATTATGTGTGGTGGGACTCTCCAAGAATCCCTGACCTTGGGCAGTAGAGGCAAGACAACCAGAAACTCAACATCATCCTTGGCTACACAGTGAGTCTGAGAGCAGCCTGGGATTCATGAGACCCCTTTTGTTGTTGCTGTTCTAGGACAGGGTTTCTCTGTGTGTGTAGACCTGGCTATGTGGTGGAACATATCAGGACTTCTGGATGAGACAAGAGGATTACCATTCAAGGCCAGCCTGGGATATGGGGAGTTTGAGATCAACCTGAGTTACACAGAGAAACTATATTTCCACACCCCACACTCACAGTCACAGAACAGTAGCCTAGGCTGGCCTCAAACTCAAGATCTTCCTGGCTCAACATTCTCGGTGCTGGGATTATGGACATGCCTAGCTCAACATTCATCTTTATCATAATAAAATGTAACATAAGAATGTCTTATACTTTTTCCTCATAATTCAAAGACTTAACATTGGAATGTTGTTTGCTTCTTCCTAATCATGAGCTGATATGCCACCACTGTCATGGATTCCAGAGTAGACTCCCCACAAATATACCCAATGAGACACTGCATGACTTTAGATGTTATGTAGTCATTTAAAATTACCCTCATATCTATTACTTTTACTGTTGCTTATTCCTTTAACATTTCTATCTTTTACCTAGAGTGTCTTTTGCCTGTGAACAACGTTGTTTTTAGTGGTTTACTTCGGTGTCAATCTGATGAGGAGGGCATCTCCACTTCCCATGTCCCTGCATTACTGGGGTCATTTGAGGTGGACATTAGATCCAGTGTTGGTGGTCAGAGTCCTTCAGCACTCTGAAGTCACCGCTCTCTACCTTATGGCTGCACTGGTTCTGTTGACAAGTTACCCAGTAATCCATTAAGGATATAACCTCTTCTTTGCTCTCCCAATTTATGTCTATTTTTATGCTTGCTCCCAACAAGTTTTGATAATGTGTCTAACTGTATCTCTGCACACATATACATAAACACATACATACTCAAGCACATACACATATTTTCATCTCCTGGGATCTGTTGGACTGTGTGTGTATGTAAGACACACACATACAGAGACAAACAGACAGACAGACACCAGGTCTCATTAGGCTGTACAGGCTAGCCTTGAACTCAGGATCATCCTGCATCTGCCTCCTGAGTGCTGAAATCACAGATGCATCACTGCACCAGCTGCTTACTGGACTTTCTGAATCAAGGACCCAACATGCTCTCTGCTGTAGAACAGTCTTCTCGGCTGTCTTTTCAGATACTGCTTTGGTCTGTATGTTTTTCTGCTGCCTGGCATATTTTAAAACACGCTATTTTAACATTTCAAAATACACACGAGGAGGAAAAAGGTAGTATGGAGTTAAAATACAAAATACAAGCCAGGTAGTGACGGACGCCTTTAATCCTAGCACTCGGGAGGCAGAGGCAGGTGGATCTCTGAGTTCGAGGCCAGCCTGGTCTACAGAGCGAGTTCCAGGACAGTCAGGACTACACAGAGAAACCCTGCCTTGAAAACAAAACAAAACAAAAAAACCCAAAAAATACATATAGAAATACATATCTGAGGGGCTGGAGAAATGGCTCAAGAGATTAAGAGCATTGGCTGTTCTTCCAAAGGACCCGGGTTCAATTCCCAGCACCCACATGTCAGTTCACAACTGTCTGTAACTCCAGTTCTAGGGGATCTGACATCCTCATACAGATATACATGCAGGTAAAACCCCAGTGTACATTAAATAATTTTTTAAAAAAAGTTTTAAACCACTGCTACCCACGATTCTGGATGGCAGCATCCCTGTAAACCATTGCTACCCACGGCTCTGGATGGCAGCATTTCTGTTCACCCCAGGAAACTTATAAGCTGATACCCTACCCTGCTGGGTCTCAGAATGTGACTGCCTTTTTTTTTTTTTTTTTTTTTTTAAGATAATGACACCAACACAGAGGTAAGAATGTGTGAAAATCCATTTACAGGACAAAGAAAGACACCAGAAGAAATCAACCCCACTGCCACCTTCACCTCAAAGCTCTCACCTCAGGAACTGGGAGGAAACACATGTAATTCTTCAAGCCCTTCACCCACGGTGCTTTGTTATAGCATCCTTAAAACACTAACACGCCTATCTATGAAGTGTGCAATCTTAATTATTGCAGTTTTCACTTCTAGAAATTGTGGATTTCATAGCTCCCAGTTCACTGTCCAAATTCTTAGTGCTTTTTAGAAAATCTCTTTGAAGATACTAAGCTGTTTTTATTTATTCATTCATTTTATTCTCTTTTTTTGACACTGATTTATGGGGGGCAGATGCATGTTACAATGTGTGTGTGTGTGTGTGTGTGTGTGTGTGTGTGTGTGTGTGTGTTGTGTGTGTGTGTAGGCAAGCTATAGGAGTAGGTTCTCTTCTACCATGTAGGTCCAGAGATCAAACTCAGATGGTCAGGCTTGTGGACAAGTGCCTTTACCCCCTCATCTGTTTGAGAGGAGGGCCTCCCAAACTGTAATTCTCCAGTCTCAGCCTCTGGAGAAGCTGGGGCAACATGTGTCACCACACACAGGGTATCTGATCAATTAACTCAATCTGTGAGTTACTCAGTTACTTCTCATTTTCTCTCCTCACACCCTGGGTACTTGTGGGCTGCTCTCTGGGATGATGTCACTTCCTGCCGAGGACCTTAGTATCTGCTTCTGCTAAGGCAGCATCACAGCCCACCCCACCCACACTGGGGAATAAAAGGAGTCAGAGTTCATTTATCTCCATTTTTTTTATTTGCTTTAAGCTTGGTAATATTTAGGATTCCCATCCCAAAGAGTGGGGAATACATACACTCAGAACAAGCACATTGAGCAGCCTCAGCATTAGTTTTGGCCCTTGGAGCCTTTCTCTAATGTTGAGTAACTTTCTATTTATTTTTTTTGAAGATTTATTTATTTATTATGTATACAGTGTTCTGTTTGCATGTATCCCTGTAGGCCAGAAGAGGGAGCCAGATCTCATTACAGATGGATGTGAGCCACCATATGGGTGCTGGGAATTGAACTCAGGACCTCTGGAAGAACAGCCAGTGTTCTTAACCTCTGAGCCATCTCTCCAGCCCGAGTAACTTTTTGACTTCTTAGCCGCATGTCCTTGGGGAAGGCACCTAAGAACCCTCACTTCTCTGCATTTCTGTTCATGTGTTTGCATCTCCACTTCCTTATTTTTCTTCTTTCATTAGATCTTTAATTAAACTGAAGCACACTGGGCATAATGACTCACATCTATAAATCTAGCCCAGATTAATAGTGATTTTCAGGTAACCTGAGCTACAATATAACACCTCAGCTCAAAAAACAAGCAAACAACAACAAATAAGGAGAATGGCATATGTGTGTTCCTTTTTCAAAACCAAAAGCCAAGCACGACGTTCACAATAAGCAAACAACAGATAACGTGGGTTCTGGAGTGATCCCTTTAAAGATCTGGAGGTTTTCCCTGGGTACCTGAGGACAGGCACTGACAAACTGGAGAACATCACGATCTTGGATCAGTAGATAAAACTGGAAACTTAAGATAATTCAAATGTGACTTCTCATGGCTCTAAGGACCATGATTAACTTACTCCAGTGCTTTCTTTTCCCACCTACAGCCTTGATCCTGTGGTGACTAAAGATCAGCCATGACCACGGGATGGGGAGAAGAGGCTCACAACACCTGAGGAAATCCCTCAAGTTGGGTTTGGTGGTACACGCTTGTAATCCCTGTACTTAGGCAGCTAAAGCAGGGCAACCACAGACAGAGTACAGCCTGGGCCACACAATCAACTCAAAACAGTTCGAATCTTGTAGCAACTCTGCCCATTCATTAGCTATTAAGCTATCTGAATAGAGGCATCACAGGCTGCATACAAGTCAGACTATAAACATTACAGAGTTCAATCAATCAAAAGGTCAATTAATCAGCCCACCACACCTATGTAAGCATCCCAGTGAACTTCTGGGTAGCAAGGATCAGGTTATGGTTGGCAGTTCTCCACATACCTTATCACATCTTGGTACCAGGAAACAAAGTGCTCTGCTCTCACAGGAGAGAACTACTGACTGTGTTCCCTGTGTAGTACTTCCTGACTCGGACGGTGCATTCCTTCTCCTAGCTGACTTTAATCTGTATCTTTTTCCTAAAACAAACCCCAAACATGGATATAACAGCTTTTATTGAGTTCTGTGTCCCTTTGGTGAATTGTCAAAACCGAGCGAGATTTGGGGAGCCACTCAAACTCCCAACTGGTAGGCCTTCTGAATTGGGATAAGCTTAGGTAAAGTTCATTGTTCAGCCCTAGATTCTTGTATCAACAATGATATTTCTGAATTAACATTTGCTAGAAAAGCATAAGATATGAAAAATAGGACAGACACACATAAAAATCAGGAGACTTCCATCCAGAAAACCAGAACAGGTAAGCATAAACAAATGAGAGGAAATCACCAAAGAAATGAATAGAAAAAACGCCACTCACAAGCCGAATATGGTAGCACTTGTGAGGCAGAGGAATGTTGACTTTTATGAGTTCAAGGCCAGCCTGGTCTACATATGGAGTCCCAGGACAGCCAAGGCTACATAGAGAGACCTTGTCTCAAAAACAAAAACAAAAACAAAACAAAAGCAAACAAAAACAAAAATCCAGTGAGAGGTCTGGGAATATAGCTCAGAAGTAAAGCATTTATTTAGCATGTGCAAGGCCCTGAGTTTGATCCCAAACACCACCAAAACAGAGAAGGCTGGGTAATGACAGAAATAACAACCCAAGTTATCAAGATGAGAGGACCAGTGAACAGGACACAATGAAGGACTCTGGGAGAAGAACACAAACCAGTCATTTCAGCTAAGGGGGGGAACAGCGAGGAGAAAAATGCAAAGTGGGACTGAGGTCATCTTTGAGTGAGGTCTGCAAGGAAACAGGAGTAAGAAAAGAAGTAACAGAGCTTGGGGATGAATTACCACATCATTTGGATCTTCTTAGACACAGAAGCCACTATTGTCTAACATGTGCAGGACACTGCGGGAATCGAATTCCATAAAGAAACAAGGTGGGGTTTCAGAGAATGACTTCAGTCACATGGAAGCCTACGTTTCCTGTTGTCTACTCCCTGTCCAAAGCCCCACTGGCTCCACTGCCTCCTTTCATGTCCTGGCCAGCGCAAAACTCAGAACCTGGCTTGCTCACTCTTTTAGACCTCATATCAGTTTAATGATAGCAATTCTCCATGAGTAGCTTCCTTTGAAATTATGAGACGTGATTTACAGTGCAGCTTTTGTCCTAAACCAAAATGAAGAGTCAGCAGCTAATGATAGTCATAAACAGTTGAGTAAATTAGTAAGTCTTAATTGCTGAAGTTTACCTCCAACTCAGCCAGCAAGGGCATGGGAATTCTGTCTGCAGGCACCATGGTCAACCAGGCAGATTTGAACTGACCACACCAGGGTGCAGTGTTGGGCTCTGAAGCTGCTCTACAGCAGACACCTGACACAGGACACTGAGCTCTCTACTGGGTTCCAGCTCTTCCAGAGATTCACCTTTGATTTCCTCCCGCCACGCCAGGTTCCTGCTCAGAACTTAATAGGTAGCCCTTAAAACGCAGAAATGTTCAGATTTCTGGTCTCCTCACCTCATAATACTTTTTCAAGGAGCCCACCAGGCAGAGCTTCAGGCTGTCCACAATTTCCTGATGTGGCATCTGGAACACCACCCTCGAATACCATTTGGTGAGTGTGCTAGGCAGGTAGAGGGGTGGGGGGGGGGGGGAAGGAGAGACAGAGAAGACAGTGAGCAGCCACTCCCACAGGAAAGCCTGTGGTCTGCTGTGCACACACAAGATTCCTTTTGAACCAACTCAACACATATCTACCTGCCAAATGCATTTGCGGTGTCAGTACAAGCCTGACACACTGAGTTCCATGCCCACACCCATGTGGACATGTGCCATAGCCCCAATACCACACACACTAGTTAACACTAATTATTATTATTAAATATCATAAAGTGATTGGGAGATACATGTAAGCCATATTCAGAATTTTTCATAAAACTTTCAAAATGTGTATGATTATGGGTATTTCCTACAAAACTGCTTCCAATAGAAAGGGTGACAACTTGATAACCAGCAGCACAGGATTATTTAAATAGTCAATTCAGTGCAGAGCAGAGCTAAAGAGAGTTCCTCATATTGATGGGGGAAATATCCAAATTACAGCGTATGTACATAAAATAAACTGACAAGCTGAGGGGTGTGGCTCAGTGGCAGAGAGAGCACTTGTCTAGCATGTGTAGAGCCTTGGGTTCCACACCTAGCACTACACAGATTGAAACTGATGAAGAGTGTGCACGGTAATATCCCATCCCTATAAATAAATACACATATGTGTATTAGCTCACATGTACAGTTCCCCTCAGTGTAATATTTTAGAAAAATACATCATCTAGTGATGGGACCGCCTCAATCTGTGTAAGCTTGCTCTCTGATGTTCATTCCATAAAACTGTATGCTTCACATACATGCATGAGAGAACATGAAGGTCCATTTGCATCAAACCTTTGGTGACAGTTAATGAAGGATGAACTTTGGGAACTTTTGCTTTCTAAATTTCTACAGATATGTGCAATGAGAATACCTTATTTTCATAATTATAATAAATAATAAAACCACTTCAGGGGCTGGACAGATGGCTCAGCGTTTAAGAGCACTAGCTGCTCTTCCACAGGTCCTGAGTTCAATTACCAGTAACCAGATGCTCACAACCATCTCTAGTGGGATCTGATTCCCTCTTCTGCTGTCTGTGAAGACAAATCACTCACATACATTAAATAAATAAATTAAAAAAAAAAACTTCACTGGGGGCTGAGGAGTTGGCTCAGTTGGTAAAGGGCTTGCTGCCCAAGCATGAGGAACTAGTTTGAGCCCCAATACTCTTGTGAAAACTGGGCTTGGTGGTATGTACCAGTAACCTCAGAGGTAGGAGGCAAAGAGGAAAATCCATGCACCTTGTGGGCCAGCCAATTTAGCAGAACTGGCAAGCTCCACATTCAGTGAGAGAGAGATCCTGTCCCCCAAAATAGGGTGGTGGGGATAGAGAGATGGCTCAGCAGCTAAGAGCACTGGCTGCTCTTCTGGAGGAACTGGTTTTGATTCCCAGCACACACATGGCAGCTCACAGCTCTAACTCCAGTTCCAGGGGACAAATGCCCTCTTCTGACCTCCTAAGCTTGGTGTGGTGGCCGTGTCTTTAGTCCCATCACTTGGAGGCAGAACCAGGCAAATCTCTGTGAGTTGGAGGCCAGCCTGGTCTACAAAGTGAGTTCCAGGGCAGTCAGGACTACATAAAGAGACCCTGTCTTTAAAAAAAAAAAAAAAAGACAACTAATGTTGACCTTTGGCATGAGAAACATACACATACACACACCTTCCCCAATGACAATTCCATTTCTTCACGCTGCCCCCCCACCCACCCACCCAGACAGGGTTTCTCTGTGTAGTTTTGGTGCCTATCCTGGATTTTGCTCTGTAGATCAGGCTGGCCTCAAACTCATAGAGATCCACCTGGTTCTGCCTCCCAAGTGCTGGGATTAAAGGCGTGCGCCACTGCCACCCGGTCAACAATTCCATTTCTAAATAGGCTAGTAACACGAGACGCTGGCAGTCTCTGTCCTTGTTAAGAGCTGCAGAGTACAGGGAGCAGATCGTGCCTGATAAGTGTGGCAATCCCATTGCGAATACAGATATGAGAGGACAGAAGAAGGAACTTAGTGCTTCCTATACTATGACACAGAGTGCCCAAAAATAATCTGATGGATTTATAATAACATCAGGCATCAAAAGGAGGTAGTCAACAGTAACATAACCATGACTATTACTTACAGATTTATGCTGGCAACGAAGCCAACCACAGAGCGCATGCCTCTGCTGGGGTCATGGTATACATCCATCCCAATCACCATTAACTGTTTCTAGGTTGAAAAACAAACACACAAAAGCAAAAGTTCAAACCCAAGCAATCCACTGCTCTATCTTTATTATCTCAACTTCAAAGCAACCTCCCTTAAAATTTACATATGAAAACAAGTTCTATTCCCATGGGGTCTTCATTTATCATGGTATCTCTTTCCTTGCATGGGAACAGGAAGAAGCAGAGTGCTAGAGATATCCCCAGAAATCCACAAAGATACCTCCACTATAGACTACTGGCAATGGTTGAGAGAGGGCCTGAGCTGACCTACTCTGGTGATTGGATGGCCAAACACCCTAACTGTAATGATAGAACTCTCATCCAGTGACTGATGGAAGCAGATGCAGAGATCCAAGGCCGGGTCCCAGGTGGAGCTCCAGGAGTCCAATCAGTGAGAGAGAGGAGGGATTATATGAGCAAGAGATATCGAGACCATGATTGGAAAAAGCACAGGGACAAATAGCCAAACTAGTGGAAACACATGAACTATGAACCAATAGCTGAGGAGCCCCCAACTGGATCAGGTCCTCTGGATAAGTGAGACAGTTGATTAGCTTGAACTGTTTAGGAGGCCCTCAGGCAGTGGAACTGGGACCTGTCCTTGGTGCATGGGCTGGCTTTTTGGAACCTAGGGCCTATGCTGAGACACTTTGCTCAGCCTTGGTGTAGGGAGGAGGGGACTGGACCTGCCTCAACTGAATCTACCAGGCTGGGCTGACTCCCCAGGGGAGACTTTGCCGTGGAGGAGGTGGGAATGGGGTGTGGATTGGGGGGGAAGGCTGGAGGGGTGGGAGGAAGGAGGACAGGGGAATCTGTGGCTAATATGTAAAATTAAATTATAAAATAAAAATATTAAAAAAAAAAAAAAGAAAACAAGTTCTATAAAAGAAACAGAAAGACTGCAATCAACTTGACGTTTTCTAAACACAATAAACCATGTCAGATCAAGAACAGGTCAGCAAGTATTTTCTATGAAGAACAAATGAGTAAATCTTCAGGCTTTGTGAGCTGAGCATCTCCCTAGGGACCTTGTAACTCTGCCTTTTGAGGGCCACAGTGGTTAACGGATGCAACCGATGCTGTGTTCCAGTCAAAGTGTACTTAAAATACTGAGAACCCAAAGAAGATAATCTTCAAGTGTCAGAAAATGTTGACCGTCACTTTTTCACCACTTGAAGATGTCAAGTACATGCTTAGCTCATGGTCTGTCTAGTAACATGCAGCAGCCAGCTGGACCCAAATCCACACTGAGAACAGAAAGGATGACAAGAGGGGAGGATGGGAAAGGGCCAGACACAGAAAAGACACATTTCAACATCACTCACCAATGGAATATCCACTCCCCAGAGCTCACCACCCAGTTTACAGTTCATCTGCAGTAAAATTTTCTGAGCCACACTCCGAAGCCTGGTGGGCTGACCGATGGTTCGGACATTGATGACCTATAGTGACAGGACCACAACATCATCAATCTCTCAGGAGATGTTAACAGTTCTAAAGCACTAGCATCTCTTGGCTCCATGCCCTCCCTACCTTTGTCCCTTGCAACAAGGAAACCGAAATCAGAGGATGCTCAGCTCCCTCCCATGCAATGGTGCAGTGTCTGTGTACAGCCGCCCCATACCCTCCTGGTGCAGTGTCTGTGTACAGCCGCCCCATACCTTCCTGGTGCAGTGTCTGTGTACAGCTGCCCCATACCCTCCTGGTGCAGTGTCTGTGTAGAGCTGCCCCATACCCTCCTGGTGCAGTGTCTGTGTACAGCCGTCCCATACCCTCCTCTACACCCAGATCACCATTATTTTTAGGACTAAATGTAATCACTATGTAAATAGTTGTTATCCTGTATTGTTTAGGGAATAAGCACAAGGGTTTCCCTTGTGAGTCTGATGAGCTCAGTAGAGGTTTAATTTTCTTTTAGAATGTTTTAAACTATGTTTGATGAATCAGCTGATGCAAATCTACAGACAGGCCAGGCATGGTGGCATGCTTGTAATTCCAGCTCTTTATGTGTGTGTTGGGGTTGGGGGAGGTAGAGGCAGGAGGGATAGGAATTCAAAGTCATCTTTGTGTACAAAGGGAGTATGAGGCTAGTCTGGGTTACATGAGGCTGTCTCAAAAGACCACAAATACTGAGGGCTGAGTATACTATATTTAGGAAACTTGAATTATCATATGTCTGTTAATAATTCTATTTCTAGGGTCACTAGGCATATATGTGCATAACACACACATGAACATTCAAAAACTTTCATCTTATTCAGAGTGTTATTTTATAGCTCCCTATGGAAAGACATCTTCCCTTCTCAGAGTGAAGCCCACACGTCCAGGCGTGGTCATGGGGAAGCACCCAGGGACTGTGAGGAGCACAAAGAGCTCCACAAGAGCCACCTGTTACTGCTGGCTCCTCCTGATCAGAACCTCGCAGCATAAGGCTCTCCCCAAACTGGTCTCTAATGTTCTTTCAGCTTCCGGAGCTTTAGAGGCCCTGAGCTGGGACTCCACGGCCACCTCCTCCACCTCCACTCACCTGGGAGGGCACTGGGGACTGCACACAGCACAGCTTCTTGATGGCCCCATAGAGATCATCACGTGTGCCCATGATGATGCAAACGACCATTTGTATCTTCCCCTAGAGGAGAGAAGCATACACTGCCAGGCTCTGATCACTCTGGGGACTTTCATGGGACACAGATATGGTAGACATAGAACTGAAAAACAGATGGTGGGCATTCCAACCAGAAACGTCCTTAGAATCTGAACTAGCATTTGACTCAGAGCTGCTGTTCATGGACAGGTAATACACTCCTAATATCTAGAGCTGGCAATGACTACTAATGTTTATTTACTAGGCGGCTTCAGACTCTAGATAAGGGCCAGGCTTGGAAGTATACTAGAGTTCTAGGACTACTCCTCTAACTTCTCTCAATGACTTTCCTGTGCTCTTCAGCCAACTACGCAACGTGTCAGACCACAGACTTCAGCGAGGAAGCACGGCACATAGCACCACACGGAAGTGTGCAGAGTCAAGTGCAGAAGGGATGAAGCCAAGTCCACGGTAGCTCGTCCTCACCTCCCGTCTAGGGAGAACAGACACTGCCAGCACCACACCTGGCAGGAGCCTCTATCTCCAGGACTCTTAGCCAGTGTCAAAACAGAGGACCTCCCAAGACTGGGTATCAAACAGAATACCACAATGCTAAGAGACTCCAACTGTAGGACTGACCTTCCCAGAACAATCAACTCACCAGACTCTTGGGCTCATGGGATAATTATTGCCAACAACTTTTCTTCTCCCTCCATCCTCTCCTTTGTCTTCCTCCTCTGCTTACAAAGGGCTAGAGAGATGGCTCAGTGGTTAAGAGCACTTGCTGCTCTTGTAGAGGACCTGGGTTCAATTCCCAGGACCCATGTGACAGCTCATAATGGTCTGTTCCAGGGGACCTGGTACCCTTTTTTTAGCACCTCAGGTGCCAGGCACACACCTTGTGAACAGACATACATGCATGCAAGACACTCATACACATAAAATTGAAAAAACATTTTTATTTACAAAGAGATAAGAAGGCAAAGTCTGGAAACTGGGACGGGAGTGCTCAGACCCAGTGTTCTGATCAGTTATCAGGATCAGTGAATGTGTCTACGGTCAAGTTCACCACTAGGGCAATTTGCATCCTGGCCCAGACCATTCTGTTACAACTCAGAACTTAATTCAGAAGACAATACTTGGCCCAAGTAGTTGGTTCCTGAGCACAGCATGTTCTACAGATAATGAACTAAGCCAGCTGTTCTTTCAGCCAGTTTCATAAGGAAATGGCCAGAGAGAGAGCACACAGGAGCACATGAAAGCCAACCATGAAAATGAAAATGAAAATAACCAAAGGACATGAAGAATAGAACATCATGTGAAAATGAGGAGGACATGGGCTCCGGGGCACCACTAACAGACTGACAATCCAGATAATTTAAGATTAAGTATCTAAGTACTTTCAGAGATCTTGTAAGTTTACTCCAATGAAGTTACTTTATTACCTCAACTCCCAGGAGGGACTGAATGGTCCTGATGTAGGTCTCTATTCGGTCATCCTTCAGTTCAACCCAGGCTGGGGGGCTTATGCGGATGCCAATGGGGCCAGCTATCTTCTCCAACATGTTAACCAGTTCTCTGGCCTGGTCCATTGCTCTCTTTGGGTAAAAAAGTGCCCAGAAATGCATGGGAATCTAGGAACAAGCATATGGTGTATTTAGACTGTGGAGATTTTACGATAGAGAATAAATGACTTTGTACTCCCTCTGCTTGAGTCCCTCTGCCTTATATAATTCCTATCATTCTCACAGACTTATAAACTTGGACAGTCTTATAATGGAATACTATACAACAATGAAAATGAAGATCTACTAACACACCCAACAATATGAATGAAACTCATAAACACAAGGTTAAAGAAAGCAGTCAGGCATAAAAGACTGTTCACTCTCTGAAAAAAAAAATATATATATATATAAAACTACAGGCAAAAGAATATACACTCTTGCCAGTTCAAGACAGTTGTTATTCCCAGGGAATGGGGGTGGTAATAACCAGGAAATATAGTGAGGGGATTGAGTGTACCTATCAATTTCTGTTTCTTAGCCTTTGGTGTTGGTTATATAAAGTCTATTTAACTTGTAAAAATTAAGTTATACACTTCTAAGTGTGCTTTTTCTTTATGCTATATTTCTTTCTTTCTTCTTTTTTTTTCCTTTTTTTAATTTTTTTATTTATTTTTTTTGTTTGTTTGTTTTTTGAGACAGGGTTTTTCTGTGGAGCCCTAGCTGTCCTGGAACTCACTCTGTGGACCAGGCTGGCCTCGAACTCAAGAGATCCTCCTGCCTCTGCCTTGCAAGTGCTGGGACCTTATAAGGGTGTGAACTACTACAATCCAACAACTATGCTGTATTTCACTAAAAGCTTTAAAAGTTGCTATTTTCCATACATGACCACAAAGACCAAGTTGGTCGAAAACATCCAGAAATAACTGTCTACTATTTTATACTTTGAGGCAAATAACTAACATCTAGTTGTCTCTTAGGGGAGCCCTGTTTTAATTTGACTTCTTTCATGGATAAAAATAAGCCTGGGGATTCCCAGGGTCAAAGAGGAAGGGAGAAAAAAAGAAGAGCAGGTGATGGGCTGACACCAGACGAATCACCATGGTAACGTATTTCCTTCTCTTCAGCCTGTGGTCAGACAGGGCTTCCCTCCAGTACTGTGCAGCTAGAAGGCCTTGCTCAGAAGTCACTCAGTGGAGTTCAGATGGTACATCCTCTCAAAGAAGATACCGAATCACCCATTTCCACACTCTGGGGAATATTGATTCTCCAGCACTGCAGGAATCACTCACAGTCAGGATGGAAGCATCTCTGGTCACTTCCTTAACCCAGTTCAGGTCCTCAGACGTGACAAATGAAGTATTCCTTAAGTTAATCCTCTCCATTGGTAGAAGACGACCTTCAATCTACACAGAAAACAGAGTGCCTCTGACATGGAGCCAGCTACAGACTCTTCAAGAAAACACTGGCACTACTGCAGCCTGCGCAGCTCCACACGTGACCTACTACTGCCCAGCCCTTTCCTTTCTCTTTTAGAGGTACTCTTGCTGGCCTCCAACTTGCAACTCGGTAGAGCAGAGAGTCAATGCCACAATGGCTGTCACCAGAGCCTGAGGCTTCTACCACATGGCCTCTGCACTGTGCCTCAAGACTGCCCAAAACTAGGTCGGCAGGTTTGGGAGGAAGTGTCTTTACCTGCTGACATCCCTGCCATCATTTCCTGATAAAAAGTTTTTGTCTGTGCCGGGCGTTGGTGGCGCACGCCTTTAATCCCAGCACTCGGGAGGCAGAGGCAGGCGGATCTCTGTGAGTTTGAGGCCAGCCTGGGCTACCAAGTGAGCTCCAGGAAAGGCACAAAGCTACACAGAGAAACCCTGTCTCGAAAAACCAAAAAAAAAAAAAAAAAAAAAGTTTTTGTCTGTATACTGTAATATGTATGCAATTGTGTGTGTGTGTGTGTGTGTGTGTGTTGTGTGTAGGCCAGGGGTTCACAGCTGGTGTTTTTCTCTATTGCTCTCTGCCTTATTTTGACACAGCTTGTCTCCCAGAGCCCAGACTTGTCTAGACTGGCTGGTCAGTGAGCACTGGGAATTTGCCTTACTGTACACAGTCCCCACCTGGTGTGAAGTGGTGCAGATACACAGCACCAGGCACATCTCTTTATGTGGTGCTAGGGACTGAGGAATTGAACTCAGGTCCTCATGCTTAATGGTACGGCAACCTAAGTTTGATCCCCAGGACCCATGTGGTGGAAGGAAAGAACCCACTCCAGCAAGCTGTCTTCTGACCTCCACATGCATGCCATGGCACACTCCTGTGTACACACATACACACAATAAATAAAATGTAACAAAAAACTCCTTTTTTTGTTTTTTGTTTTTTTGTTTTTTCAAGACAGGGTTTCTCTCTGTGTAGCCTAGCTGTCCTGGAACTTGCTCTGTAGACCAGGCTGGCCTCGAACTCACAGAGATCTACCTGCCCCTGTCTCCCTAGTGCTAGGATTAAAGTTGTGCACCACTACCACCCAGCCAAAATTTTTTAAAAAACAGAGAAAAAGAAAGGCACAGAACTCTAAGAATCATTTAGTTTAGAGTTCAATCTCCAGCACCACAGAAAACTGCCTAAAACATTAAACCAGGGCTGGCAGGGCTCAGCAGGAAAAGGCCCCAGTCTGACCGAGCTTGATCCCCAAACCACACAAGGCAGAGAGAACTGACCCTGCACGATGTCCTCTGACATGCACACATGCACTGTGGCTGCCCCCCCCCACACGCACGCACACAATAGACAATAGATAGATAGACTGACAGACGTGAAACAAAAATGTTAATTAAAATAATGTAAGCCAGGCGGTGGTGGCACACACCTTTAATCCCAGCACTTAGGAGGCAGAGGCAGGCGGATCTCTGTGAGTTCAAGGCCAGCCTGGTCTACAGAGCAATATCCAGAACAATCAGGACTACACAGAGAAATACTGTCTGGAAAAAAAAAAAAAACAAGAATAAATAAATAATGTAAAAATAATGTTAAAAATAATCTGGCAGCTGGAGCTTGGTGGTACATGTTTTTAATCCCAGCACTCCAGAGATATAGGCAGGTGGATCTCAGTGAGTTAGGGGCCAGCGTGGTCTATACAGCAAGTTTCAGATCAACCAGGACTACACAATGAGATCCTGTCCCAAAATAAACAAACAAATCTGTGCTGGAAAATTAAAATAAGGACAGTTGTAAATTAATGCTTTGCTTGCTTGCTTCCTATTTGATCAGAAATTAGTAGCTCTGATCTTTGGGGAATACAGAAGAAAAGTCTGCAAATGAAGCTAGCAGGTTAAGTCAAGGGAAATTCGGATACTATGACTGACATGGGAAAAAAAGGTGTAAGAATAAAACCAAGGGGCTGGAGAGATGGCTCAGTGGCTGCTCTTCCAGAGGATCTGGGTTCAGTTCCCAGCACTCACTTGGTGAGAACTTACAACCATCTGTAATTCCAGCCATCTTCTGGCCTCTACAAGCACCAAGCAGGAATGTAATGTATATTCATAAATGCAGACAAAACATACACATAAAATAAACAAAATACAAATAAACAAAAACAAAACAAAACAAAATGAAGAGCAATGCAAAAACCTCACAGCTGGAGACAAGGGAGGATACCCTCTTGCCTCACAACTCCAGGCCCCTGGTTCGGGCAGATGCCACTCATGCACCTCTGGCTTACCTTGTGGACATCTTTTTGCAGACTGAGCCCCCAGCGGGTCAGCTCATTGTTGGCTGTATCATTTTGTGAAATTCTCAGCAGCAGGCATTCCAAAGCAGTGTGGTGCTGTTTAGGGCTCAGGTTAATCTGCTGAGTCAAGTCCTAGACAGAATTAAAAAGTAAGATAGCAAATTCTAAGTATTACTCCCTCTAGCAGGTGGCTAATGAAGCCCAGTGGTATGAAATCTCATCAGTGGTGAGCAACTCATGAAATCAGTGGAAAACGTCAAATATAGTCAAGGACTTTTGTACATACTTCTAAGGAATGTGAACAAGGTACATGGAGAAAATTTAATAACAAAATTAACAACCTTCAGAAGCCCCTGACTGTCTCTCTTGCTGGGCTCATGCCTTTAATCCCAGCACCTGAAAGCAGAGGCAGGCGGATCTCGGGGAGTCCAAGGCCAGCCAGGGATTCATAGTGTGACCTTGTCTCAAAAAAATTTTTTTTAAAGTTACTGACTCTGCTCCATGACATCTGATTTCTTTTGCAAGGCATCTTATGAATTTAAAACTCCTAAGAGAGTCTATGAACAGGAATGAAGGAGGCTTAATTACACCTATTTAAAATCTGGGGAAGAAGTCGGGGGAGGGCTGGGGTGGAGAGCCATACGTTTATGCTACAGCCAAACACAACAGGACAGTAAACCACACCCTGAATTAGAAAGTCAGCACCACCATAAGGTCCCCACCTCACCCCCCAAAAAAACTTGCCCCAGTATTGCCACATTATAGGTGCTTTGAGGGGTAGTTAGCAGGTGTGTATGAGGAATAGGGGATAGTTAACAGGTGTGTATGAGGAATAGGGGTAGTTAACAGGTGTGTATGAGGAATAGGGGTAGTTAAC
>CABHPP010137963.1:39216-82515 GCA_902168425.1 Peromyscus attwateri
AGCCACCTCGAGGGCTACTGCCGAAGGACTGCTTCAGCCCAAGGAGTTTTAGTTTTGGAGACAGGGTTTCTCTGTGTAGCCCTGTCCTGGAACTCACTCTGTAGACCACGCTGGAGCTGGCCTCGCACTCAGAGATCCGCCTGCCTCTGCCTCCCAAAACATGGGATTAAAGGCGTGCGCCACCACTGCCCAGCTCCAACCCAGAGTTTGAGACCAGCCTAGTGACACAGCAGAAGCCACCTAGAGCAGTGCCACTTTGCCTTGGGGTCGTCATAGTTGAGTCCCTCCCTCCAGTGGTCCTCACAAAGGCCACCTTACCATTCCTGAACAAGTGTCACAATCTTTAACAGAAACGAAACTAGATAAACTATGGCAAAACTTCTGAAAAGACAAAAATTAAGAACAGTTTTAAGAGCAATTGTAACAGGCAGCTGACTTGTGATACAAACAATATAAGCCAGAAGATAATGGAATACAGACTTGATGCTAGAAGAGAATATCTACCACGTGCAGAAGTTTAGTCTAAAAAGCAAAGTAAACATCTAAATTCTCACCAGCAAATCCTAAACTAAATGACATACTATAGTGTTACTTCAGGCAGGAAGAAAACTATCCCAGAAAGAATCCTAAAATGCACAGAAAGGAACAAGTAATATTACAGTAGACTACATGGGGAAACCTGCAGGAGACGGGGCCAGTTGAAACTGCATCATGGAGGGCGAGGGCCACTCTCCCCAGAGAGTTACAGGAAGTGGAAGGCTGCTAGCGGGGAGGGGCTAGCGAGGTCCCACCCTTCTCTGAGGAACCAAGGCAGCTGGGTGATTGATTGGAAGCATTTTCTTTAGTGGTACATAGCTCCTGGTCAATCAACACTCACCCACGCTCACATGAGCAATCCTAAGCTGCTGAGTCACAAAAACTATGCCCAACAAAAGAATGCACATGACGGGAGAAGAGCGACTGGTGGAGAGAGGCACGGAGAAAACAGGGGTAGATGAAAGGGTGGTGGGGGCAAGTGAGCTCAAAATACAGCACACACACGGGAAACAGCATGAAGCTGCCATTACTGTAATTAATGTGTGCTAATAAAACAACCAAGGACGGGAAGCCTGGTGAAGATGACGCTTGAAGACTGAAAAACAGAACTCCAGTGGCCCTACTCGTTCAGTGGTCAGGGGACTGGAAGGCAGCAATGCTCCAATTCTGAGGGAAAAGAGCTTCCTGCCTAGAACTTCACTCAATCTAAGGTAAACACCTGAGGCCCACAGCATTTCCTCCTATGTACCCTTCTCCAAGGAGATCACGGAGGCCACGGCCTGCACCAGAGCAGGGGAACAACCCAGAGGCAGTGTTAGGTCTCAGCCTGACGGGTGGGAACATCAGGGAAAAGGTGGGGGTAGCCCAGCCGGCCGGCCGGCACCAGTACTCAGCAGACACTGAAGACGGTCCCGAATTCCACTGGGATGATCATTAAATCAATTACTGAGAATGTAGCAGCAACAGGTAACATTGAACCCATTGGGTAAACCTATTTGCTCGCTACCACTTAGAAGCATGTAAGTTATTCCTGGGTAATGAAAAAATCTACTATTTCTAAAGACTGACTTGCTCTGACATCTAGGAAAATAACTTCTCTTTGGCCATTTCCTGGGTCTGTAATAACACAAAAGGTCTGGAGGATGAAGTGCCCAGACCAGTAGCAGGGTCCCCTGGAAGCCACAGATCTGCTCTAGAGCAGAGGCCAGCCTGGACCACCGTGTAAGTTCCAGGCTAGCCTATGATACTAAAATAAGACTGTCTTATTTTAAGATATAGAGTAAGACTGTCTTGAGGGCTGGAGAGATGGCTCAGAGGTTAAGAGCACTGGCTGCTCTTCCAGAGGTCCTGAGTTCAATTCCCAGCAACCACATGGTGGCTCACAACCATCTATAACGAAATCTGGCACCCTCTTCTGGCCTGCAGACATACATGTGAGCAGAACACTGTATACATAACAAATAAATAAATCTTTAAAAAAAAAAAAAAAAAGAATAAGACTGTCTCGAAAGTACAAAAAACAACTAATCACCTCGGCCTGTGTGTGACATAAGGGGCGATGCCTGACTCAAGACTTAAAAACAGGGCTCAGAAGAAGAACTAGTTTGATCTCACCCATCCAAGAAATACGACTTCTTGGAGAACAGCGGATGCCTACTCAGATGCTCACCTCACTAGACCTCAGGAAAGAGCACATTCTTTCAGCTGTTTTCTTTTGCTTTGTTTTCTGAGACAGGGTTTCACACTGTAGCTCAGGCTGGTCTGGAACCCTTTATATAGCCCAGGCCAGGCTTGAACTTGAGGTTATCCTCCTGCCTCAGTCCTGAGGGAGTCACCATACCTGGCTTCAATTCTTTTAATACATTTTACGATTAAAAATCCTACAGAACAGAGTCCACCCTGTCCTCCAACTGCCCATTTCTGAACTTCAGACAGTCATCACCGTTTTAAAGGTGGGTCCCACCGTTCACTCACATGACATCCAGCACAGAGTCATTCCGAATGACTTTATGAGAGACGTCAGCGAGCAGGAAGAGACCGCCATCTGTCCTCCGGATGCTAGCTGCGTAGCCGGGCCAGATCTGCAACCTGAAGAGAGGTGTTTCAAGAGCATCAGAGCCACAGAATTCCATGCCCCTACTTGACACAATACTGATACTGCCCTTCCCAGTAATAATGAGGAAGCCCTAGGGGGAAAACGTAATCAAATCCATATCAGTACAGATTTACTAAAAATATAAACAGGCAAAAAGATTTAGTTGATTAAATTGTACTTACTACCATAAAATACTGGTGAAGTTTATGTCCTAAGTATAGTGGACATAATGAAGTTTCTTTCCAGAACATTCAAAAGTTAAGGAGGAAAAAACCCACCAACCTGTGTTGCTGTAGTACCATGGCACTTGTAGGGTCGTAGAAGTTTCTCCCCACAAGCTTCATATCCAAAAGTTTCATTACCCTGAAATAAACACGAGGGGTGAGTTCCTTTCTCCTTCTCAGTACTAGGGGTGGAACACAGAGCCTCATATTCGCTAGGCAAGCACTCACCATCTAGCTGTGTCCCAAGCCTAACAGAACAAGCTCTTTCAGCCTTAGCTATGGCTTCCTCTACAAACCTGAAGGTACAGAAGTTTCTGTTTTATGCACAATGTAGCCTATGTTTAGAGTCATCTTGTAGAGCTAGCAAAGCGTCCATCTGGAGCATACTCAAATGACTGAAGGCTCTCCTGGTACCCACCTCGCCAAACACAGGGCTATTTCATAGCCTCATTATATTACTGTTCACCATGAACTAACGAGAACGCACATGAACTAGTTCCCATTGAGGGCACTGCGCATGCTCCAGCAGCTCACTTTAGGTTCTGGTTTATTAAAGGAGAGGTAGTTTGGGATGAACACCTGTGCAAAACTGAGAAACTCTCAGATTAAACAACTGTAAGCCATGTATAATTCTTTGAGCCTAGAAAATATCTCCCAGCAAATGTTTGTACTCCGAGAAGCCCCTGCACTCCTAACGCTATTAAATAAACAATGTTGACATCTGTTTTGGCTACCTATGGTTGCTCATGTCTGTAATCTCAGCATTAGGGAAGTTGAGGCAGGAGGATCAGGAGGGGCAATCCTCAGCTACATATCAAGTTTGAGATTGCCTTAGTTACATGAAATTCTATCTCAAACATCTGGTCTGAATATTCTTAAACTCATCCAAAGGAACCCATCTGCCTACTCAGCTACCCACAAGGCTAATTGCAGGGACCCAAACCTGACCCGTCAAGTGAGAGAGAATTCTTGAGTGAGCGGATGCTAAGGCCACTCATTGCGTGCTTCCTAGCCCACCCACAGACACGGTCACTGTGTGCGGCACCATCCACACTTCCAGCGGGGCGAGCCTTCCTCCACGCACAAGACGGCAGCGGCCTCCTTACCGTCGGAAAACCACATTGTAGAAGGGGATGCACAAGTCAGAGCAGGGCTCAAGGACCCTCGTCAGCTCAATCTTGACATTGATCTCGGCATCATCGGTTTTCCTCTGGCTTTTTAACTCAACGACCTAACAAGTAAATACACACAAGTAACTAGAAACGACAGATATGAAGCCTTAGCCCTAACTCACCGAGTTCTGGAGCCCAAAATGTAGCTTCTACTTCCCCCTTACTTTGAAGCCGGTGCTGGCAAAATCAGTGTGGCAATCAATAAATAAATACACAAATAAAATTCAAAGTTGAAACTTTAAATCTTTTTATTTTAAATTCATTTTATATGCATGTACATGTGTGGCATGTGCCCAAGGAGGCCAGAAGAGGACGCTGGATCCCCTAGTATTAGAAGGATGATTGAGAGCCACCCAGTACGGTGTTAAGGACTGAACCTGGTCTCTCTGCAAGACAGCTCTTCACTGCTGAGCTCTCTCTCCAGGCCCTGAAGTTGAAAATTTGAGTGATTATTTGCCACAGAGTCCCAAAAGCTTCCTACCACTCTGCCTATGTGAAAAGTTACTTCTTAAACTTCAGTGGGGGGATTTATGCTGTATTCTGCAGAAGTGTGCTTTCTGTCTAAAAATGGGAAGGTTCAAGTCACATGCCCAGGGAGTCTGTACTTCACCACCACTCAAACCATCAGAGCATGCAGGAGTTTCACCCACACCACAATCTCCACTGGGTCTCACTTGTTGAAGCTTAACAGGAAGATAGAGAATAGACCCATCAAAAGCAGTGACGTTTCCTGTGACAGCTTGATGGTCCTTCAACATGCCAAACCTCATGCTTTTGCACTCCACATTGGGGCTGCAAAACAAAGAAGATTTTAGTTCAGATTGACGCAAACAGCGATCTTTACTACAGCTGTTCAGTAAGTCTATTTTGAGAAGCAGTTTTTTTGTAACTGCACTCCACCTAGTGGTCACATTTATAATTACACAGCTGACTAAAGAGTGTGTCTTAAACATACCTGCTTGGGTAGAAACATTAGAAATTATAAATAATCTACCAGGCTTGGAGTGTATACCTGCAATTCAGTTATGTGAGAGGCTGAGGCAGGAGGATCACTGGTTTAAGACCTCACTGGACAACAGAGAGACCTGGAAGGAAGGAAAACAAAACAAAACAACAACAACAAAAATAACCCATAATTCGAGATAGCCAGAGCTTCACATGTCATATATACCCTTCTAGACATCAGAGCATATATCAGAATACTAAGAGGCCATGTTGTAAGTATCTAAGGTTTTATAGGACCATACAACTGTGCAACTCTGCTGTCATAAGACAAAATCAGACACAGCAGAGAAACTCGTGATTGTGGCAAAGTTCCAATGAAACAAGCTGTGGGCCAGGCCTAACCTCGGACTGACTGTGGTTTGCTAATCCCCGCTCTGAGTCTTCAGAGGCGCACACATTTTAAGCGCTTTTTTTTTTTTTCCAAGATTTACTTTTACTTCTGTGTATATGTGTGTCTGCAGAGGCCAGAAGAGGGAAGCAGATTCCCTGGAGCTGGAGTTATAGGGGGTTGTGAGTCACCTGATATGGATGCTGGTAACTGAACTCAGTGCTCTGCAGGAGCAGCAAGAGTTTTTGTGGTGGTGGTGGGTTTTTGTTTTGATTTGGTTTTTACCTCTGAACCATCTCTCCAGCCCCTAAACTGCTTTTGTTTTTGTTTGTTTTGTTGTTGAGACAGGGTCTATGCAGACCAGACCTGCCTCTGCCTCTCGAGTGCTGAGATTAAAGCCATGACACAATACCCCACCATAAGGCATTTTTAAAAATGAGATTTTAATCATTTTTCACCCATGGAAATTTCAACTTTGTATTAATTTAACAAACTGGCAGCTTAAAAAAATCCAACAGCTACCTTATACAATGATTGTTCCACTACATCACACTAACATACAATCTTGTTCTACAACTATAAAATGTGAATAAATCCAATACTAAAAAAGGATCAAGTATGTCCAAATATAGGAAGACTTAAAAAAATCAACATGTCACCCCAAAAATTAAATACTCACATTAACATTTCTCCTCAAAAAAAATTCTTCTATGCAGGTTGAGTATATCTTGTGCCAAGTGCTTAAACCCAAAGTGTTTTGAATCCTGGAGTATTTGCATGTACATAATGAATTATCCTGAGGATGAGACCCAATTCTAAACATGAAACACACTCATGTTTCATATATACCCAGTCCAAAGGTAATTTTATATAATTTAAAAAAAAACTTTTTTAGGTCTGGGGGTTTTTCTTTTGTTGTTGGTTTTTTTGAGAATGGGTCTTACTCTGTAGCCTTGGCTGGCTTGGAATTCCCTGTGTAGACCAAGTTAGCCTTGACCTCATGGAGATCAGCCTGACTCTGCTTCCTGAGTGCTAGGATTACATCATGCACCACCATGGCTGGCCCAGATTTGCTTTATGTATGAGTATTTTGCCGAACTGGTATATGTACCACATGGGTGTCTGAGGACAATGAAGGTCAGAAGAGGGCTGGATCTCCTGGAACTGGTGTTACCAACGTTTGAGTCACCATGTGGGTGCTGGGAACCAAACTTTGACCTTCTGTAAGAGCAGCAAGTGCTCTTAATTACCAAGCCATCTCTCTAGCCCCTTACATAATATCTTTTAACAATTTGGTAGATGAAAGTTTCATGGTGTGTAATTTTCTACGTATGGCATCATGTCCACATTCAAACACTTTCAGCTTCTGGAGGATTTCAGGTTTGGGGTTTTCAGATTAGGACAATCAACCTACACTTAGAGCAACATTCTGCCATTTTCCTTGCTGTTCCTATCCCATGTGAAAGCTATAGCCTAGTGCACTGCCTCAGCATTTTCCATATGACCAGCATCTTCTCAACTACCTCACATCACCTTCACACTGTGGCTTCAAAAGTCCCTGGGGCTAGACAGATGGCTCAGTCAGGAAGGTGGTTGACACCTGCTCTAGTTTGCTTTCCTATAGCTATGATAAAACACCAGGACCAAAAGCAAATCGAGGGAGGAGATGGTTTATTCCAGTTTACAACTCTCAGGCACATTCCATCACTAAGGGAAATCAGAGCAGGAACTGAAGCAGAACCATGAAGAGTCCAGCTTACTGGCTTGCTCTCCACGCTTTCTTATATCACCCAGGACCACCAGCCCAGGGATGCCACTATCCACAGTGGGCTGGACCTCTCATGTCAGTCACTAATCAAGAAATGCCCTCCAGACTTGCCTATGGCAATCTAATGAGGGCATTTTCTCAGCTGAAGTTCCTCTTCCCAGCTACCTCCAGTTTGTGTCAAGTTGACATAAAAACGACCCAGGATAACAGTGCAGCATGAGGACCTGAGTTTGACGCTAGCACCCCCAGTGGAAAACCTGTAGTTCCAGTGACTGGGAGCAATACACTGGTGGATCCCTGGAACCTGCTGGCCTGTCAGCCCAGCCTAATCAGAGCTACAGTCCTAGTGAGGGAGGCCCGTCTTTACTGACCACCACCCACAGCTGCCCTCTGTACCTGTGTGCATGCTCACACACAAATACCATTTAGACTTCCTAAACCTCTAGTCCTACAAGTCCATGGTTTTTCCATGGCCCAATCAATGCAAGAAACCCTTCCGGCTTCATGAGATTTTGCTAGTCACTCACAGAGAAAGCTCTTCCCTGACACCCAGTCCTGCACTCATGGTCCAGGCCAGGCCTGCTTCAGGGCTCCTCTTGGTTGTCTTCTCCTTGTCCTGGTGGAGATCTTCCTTTTGTGGTTGTTGTTGCCATTGTTGTTGCTGTCTGGTTGGTTGATTTTTTGAGACAGGGTTTCTCCATGGAGCAACCCTGGCTGCTCTGTAGACCTCCAGCTCTACAGAGATTCTCCTGCCTTTGCTGGGATTAAAATCCTGCTGCCTTCTTTCTCACTCTTTCCAGCTTTGGAAATGAGTGGTGGGTTCATGGGCTGTTCTCATGGCTTACGTTCTCCCTGGTCCCTTTGATCTTAGGCATTTTCTCTGTAACTCTAACAGAGTTTATAGAAGACCACTAAGGTAGGCTGAAAGCAGATCAAGTACTCTTTTTCTTGTGGCCAAAATCAACCTTGTTGTCCTCATCCAAGTGGACCCTTTCTTTCTCTGGTCGTTACAATCTTTCTGGGTCGTTTCCCTCTGACCGTCACTTTCTTCTCTTTCTACTCCACTTCCTCCTCCTCTACCATCACTTAGTAGCTGTCCTTCAAAACCTCATGTTTCTTAGTAGAGCCATTTTGGAAAACAGTATGCTCTTCAAAAAAAAACAAAAACAAACAAACAAACAAACAAAAAACCCTGAAAACAGGGCTAGGAGATGGCTTAATTGGTAAAGTTCTTATACCTTGCACGCACAAGGACCTGCATTCAACACGCCCCACCCCAAACTCAAGTAAAAATACAGGCCATGATGGCATTACCTCGTGTATGCACAGTATGTGTGTAGTGCCTGTGGAGGTCAGAAGAGGGTGTTTATATACAGTGTTAGAGATAGTTGTGAGCCACCGTGGAGATGTTTGGAATTGAACACAGGTCCTCTGAAAGAGCAGACAGTGAGTTTAACCACTGAACCATCTCTCCAGCTTCCAAAGCATGTCCTTGTAGCCCCACAGATAAGAGGATCTCTGGGGTCTGCTAGCCAGCCAGTCTTCACCTAATTGGCGAAGTTCAGTCCAATCAAAGACCTTGTTTTAAAAGATATGCATGGCTTTTCCTGAAGATGACACCTGAGGTTGTTTTCTGGACTTCACATGTGTGTACATATGAACACTTACATACACATACATAGGTTTATAAAAACCTAAAACTATGTATAACCCATACATAGTAATCCCACTTTCAGATATAGACCTAAAAGATCTGCAACCAATTATTTCAACTAAACATCTACAAACAAACTAGATTTACTTTAGTAATTTCACAATAGCCAAGACACATTCATCAGCATGTGGACACAGAAAATGTGAAATGTACAACAGAGTTCTATACCATATCTTTTACTGTTTTCTGAAAGTTCCATGCATGTATATAATGAATTTTAGTAGTGTTCACCCTGAGTACCCTACCCTCTCCCTCTTCAGATAGAACCATTTTTCCTAAGAAGTTCTCCCTCCTGAACATGGGCAGAGACCCCCCCACTTGACTAGAGGCCACACCAGCTGCCAGAACTCCAGGTAGGCTGCCCACCTTCAGACCTCTCCCACTCTCTCGGTGTTTCCGCAATCTCCTTTCCTCTCCTCATCGCCATGCCCCTGCCCCCAACACAGGCAGAGACTCCCTGCTTAACCATGCTGGCCACCAGAAGTCTAGGTACGCCACTTTGAGATTCCACCTTTCACCTGCCAGAATGGCTAAGATCAGTAACACAAGTGACAGCTCTTGCTAGAGAGGATGTGGAGCAAGGGGGACACTCCTCCATTGCTGGTGGGAATGTAAACTTGCAAAGCCACTATGGAAATTAATATGGCAGTTCCTCAGAAAATTGGGAACTGATCTACCTCAAGACCCAGCTATACCACTCTTGGGCATATACCCAATGGATGCTCCATCCTACCACAAGGACACCTGCTCAACCATGTTCATAGCAGCTTTACTCATAATAGCCAGAAACTAGAAATAACCTAGATGCCTCTCAACCAAAGAATGGCTAAAGAAAATATGGTAGCCAGGTAGTGGTGGCTCATGCCTTTAATCCCAGTCCTTGGGAGGCAGAGGCATGTGGTCTCCGAATTTGAGTCTAGTCTGGTCTACAAAGTGAGTTCCAGGACAGCCAGAGCTATACAGAGAAACCCTGTCTTAAAAAACCAAATGTGTGTGTGTGTGTGTGTGTGTGTGTGTGTGTATAAATATGTATGTATGTATGTAACATATATATGTTATTTTAGCTGGTGGTGGTGGTAGTGGTGGCAACGGCAGCAGCGGCAGCAGCAGCACAGGCAGATCTCTGTGAGTTCAAGGCCAGCCTGGTCTACAAAGAGAATTCCAAAACAGCCAGGACTGTTAACATAGAGAAACCCTGCTTCGAAACCACAAAAAAAAAAAAAAGAAAAAGAAAATGTGGTATATTTACACAATGGAGTATTATTCAGCTATTAAAAGAATGACATCACAAAATTTGCAAGCAAATGATGGAACTAGAAAAAAATCATCCTGAGTGAGGTAACCCAGATCCAGAAAGACAGATATGATATGTACTCACTTATAAGTGGATATTAGCTGTTAAGTAAATGATAATCATGCTATAATCCACAGACCCAGAGAGGCTAAGTAACAAGGAAGGCTCTAGGGGAGACTTAAGGATCTCCCTGGGAAGGAGAAATAGATTTTGTGGGTGGAATAGGGGTGAGTGGGGATGGGAAAAGGAAAAATCAGGTAGGATGGAGATGGATGGAGGGAAAGAATATGGGGAGAAAAAATGGAATTAGGAGGGCATTTGGGGGGTGATGTGGAAACCCAGTGCAGTGAAAACTCCCTGGAATCTATGAGGGTAACCATAGCAAGGACTCCTAGTAATGAAGGATACGGGCCTGAACTGGACATCTTCTGTAACCAAGCAAGGCTCCCAGTGGTGGGATTGCAACATCAACCCAGCCACAAAACCCTTGACCTACAATCTGTCCTGCCTGGAAGATGTGCTGGGGCAATGGTGATGCAGAACTTATGGAGAGACCCACCAATGACTGGTCTAATTTGATGCCCACACCAGGAGAGGGAGACCACACCTGACGCTGCCTGGATGACCAGGAGCCGGAGGCTGAATAGCTCAGAGACACAAGGTAGAAAAAAACACGACTGGGGAAAAAAGAAACAAACCAACAATGAAATGAGTCCTAGTGATGGTCTGCTAGACTCATAGAGGGCGCCGAACCCAGCTGTCATCCAAGGCTTCCTCTGGCAGCTGACAGGAGCAGTTTCAGAGACATATGGCCAAACACTAGGTGTAGAGAGAGCCCAGGGTGGAGTTCTCCACTGGGTCCCTCCCCTTGTAGCTTGGGGAACCTCGTGGAAGAGAGGGAGGAGGAACTGTGGAAGCCAGAGGAGTCCAGGAGGCGGTCCACAGAATCAACTAAGCAGGGCTCACAGGAGCCCACAGAGACTGAAGCAGCAATCATGGAGTCAACGCAGGTCTGCGCCAGGTCCTCTGCACAGATGTTACAGTTATTGGCCTGGTGTTTCTGTGGGACTCCTGATGGTAGGAGTGGGGGTGTCTCTGACTGTTTTGTCTGCTTTTAGGACCCTTTTCTTCCTACTGGGTTGCCTTGCCCAGCCTTGATGAGAGGCTTTGGGCCTAGTATTATTGTATCTTGTGCTGTATTCAATTGATGTCCCTGGGAGGTCTGGTCTTTTCTGGGGTTGGGGGTGGGGTGGGAGGAGTATTGTATGAGAGAAGAATAAATTTTAAAAGTGTATCAAGTGTATGAATGCTTAAAAAAGTTATAATCCAAAATAAATAAATAAAACTAGTAAGGTTTTTCGGAATCCTATTAGGAAAAGGGAAAAGTTCCCCTCTTACTTTCATGTATTTTTTAAAATTTTATTTTATTTTTATTATGTGTCTGCACATGTATATCTGTGCACCGTGTGCATGTCTGGTGCCCAGAGAAAACAGAAAAGAGTGTTACATGCCCTGGAACTAGAGTTACAGATGGTTGTAGCTACCATGTGGGTTCTGGGAATTGAACCCCAAGTCCTCTGGAAGAGCAGCCAGTGCTCTTAGCTTTGGAGACATCTCTCCAGCCCCCTACTTTAATGTCTTTGTGTATGATCCACTGAGTTTCACTGAGGTTTCTTGTATGATGTTATTTACTAGAATACAGGCAACCAATGAAGAAAATCATGCCCTTTCCCAACGATCATCAACTACCAACTGTCTCTCTCTCAGGGAGGGATAGGGCCTCATCAGCCCCTCCTCCATCCATGATAAAACATTACTAGGCCCAATCTTGCGATGTTCTGCAAGATGATCCAGCTGCAGTGAATTCATGAATGCAAGGGCTGTGCCACGTTGAGAAGTCTGTATTGTGTTTCTTCCTATCCATACTTCCTATCCATGGACTCTTACATTCTCTCTCCATCCCTCTTCCATATTGTTATATGAGGCTTAGTGGGAGGGATAGAATTGTTCCATTTTGAGCTGAGCACTTCACTATCACTTAATTCTTAACACTCTGACCAGTTACGATCTCGGTATCAAATATATACCTATGAATGAGACAAGGTCTCACTCTGCAGCTCAAGCTAGCCAAAACTCACTATGTAGCCAGACTGGCCTTGAATGAAAGACAATTCTGCCTTGGCCTCCAAGTGCTGGGATCACCATGATGTGCCCATACCTTGCTTCTGCAGCTGTAAAAATGAACTCTGTCATTTGCAGTATGGATGAGCCTATAAGACAGTTTCTTAAGTGAAATTAGCCAGACAATTACTAGAAGATCTCACTTACAGAGATGGCCCAGTGGTTAAGAGCATGTACTATACAGCTGGGTGGCAGTGGCTCACGGAAAGAAAACAAAAAACAAAAAAACCACAAAAACAAAAACCAAAAAAACATGTACTGTTCTTGCAGAGGACCTGAGTTCTGTTCCTAGAACCTACACCCAGTGGCCCACAGCTGCCTGTAACTCCAGCTCCAGGTGGGCCTGACATCTCTGATCGCCTTGTGTACCTGCACACATGTGCACATAATCACACACAGACACATAAATAGTGGAATCTAAAAAAAACAAAAAAAACAAAAAAAACCCATCAAACTCATACAGACTAAGGCAAAGGAGAGATGAGGGGGAGACACCCACCAAGGCAGCAGTGCTCTGTGACATGGATGGGAGGGTGAGCTTCAGTGAGTGACTACAACATGACATACTGCTAGAGGGGACCGTAAACCTCACCACAAGTAGATGACATTACAGATAAGTCAGTTAGCGGCACCATGTGTACACACAGGAAAACATGATGTTCTGCTCCGCAGTTACAGTAACTGTCAGAAAAACACAGGTTTCCATCTTCACGTTTCTTCAAATGTACTTCAAAGCATTTGTTTTTCATGATTCCAGCCAATAACCTCTAGAGAAAGGCTTTCCTATGACCTTACAAAGAGAACATAAACTACTATGAACCCTTACGCTTAAAACGTAGGGAAAAAAATCCTAAAATGTTGCTATAAAATTAAAGTTCTTTTCTTTGATTTCAAACTGAGTTTATTTTATTTTTTAAGATTTATTTTTATTACTTTTAATCATTTGTATGTGTGTGTGGCTATGGCTGGTGTGGTGTTAGATCCACCTGGAGCTGGACTTACAGCTGCTTGTGAGCTGCCAATAAGGATGCTGGGAACCAAACTCAGGTCCTCTGCAAGAGCAGCATAAGCTCTTAACCACTGAGCCATCTCTCCAGGCTGACACCCTTGAGTTTAACCCTGGACTGTCACTGGAGAGACATGAAATGTTGATTATGACCATGTGTGTATAGGAAGATCCAGGTTTTTGAGTTATGGATCTTATACAAGTGGTAAAAGTTTAATAAAAGGAATAAAAATTACAAAGGATGAGCCAAGAGATCATGGAAATGTGCTGGGTGTTGCTCAGTAGTAGAGCACTTGCCTAGCATGTGTGAGGTCCTGGGTTCAAGCACCAGTACAGCCAGAAACACAGGAAAGGCCATGGGAGGAGCCCGTGCAGACCACAGGCTCTGAGCTTACAGTACATTACTTCCACTTTAAATCCGTTTCTAGCCTCACACCATGAGCCTGTGCCTATGAAATCAAAACCTGAATTTGGAAAAGAGCTAACGCACACAAATACTAACTTGAACTTCCTCCCAGAACCTTGAGTGCAGGTTACTGTATGGGGAGTTGTCAGTCTGGTGCAGCTCAGAGGAGTACTGAGTACCTCCAGGGAAACACAGTTGTACATACCTGAAAGTCACGTGATACTGATACACTGCTTCATTATGACACTGGATTTTGATGAGGTTCAGTCCTAAAGACTGAGGGGTTCCTTTTGATCCTTGCTTGATCAAAAGTTCTCTGGAAAAGAAGGAAAGAAAAGGAGGAAAAAAAAGCACAAGCCAGGCATGATAACATACAACTTAGTTCCATCTACTCTGGAGGCTAATACCAAAGATCCCTTGAGCCCAGAAGTTCAAGACCAGCTGGGACAACACACACACACACACACACACACACACACACAGCATATACCTCAATAACCAACTGACCAGCCCCCATCAATAAGGAAAAGGCTGAGAAAATATTTTTCCCATTTCATTTACAGATACAAACTAGGAGTCAAGGTGTGCAAATGCAGCCACATCTAATTACATAGCAAAGTCACCCAGGCTGCCCTACAAATAGCGCTACAGTAACCAAGGCCAGCTACCTAAGGACAAAGAACCGTTCCACAGAGAGAGATGAGGGGCAGTTAATACTCCTCCTAGGTGACATCCTTATCTTCAACATGACAGCAAACTGCCAGTCTGCTGTGAATGGGACGTGACAAGCCAACTGTTTATAGTCACAGTTAAAACCATCGTACTTTTTCAGGAATCTCTTCATCTATCTCTCCTCTGTCAAAAGACAAACACACTCCAGCCCCCATCACCCCAGAAGAATGTGGACTCACAGAACTGTACCCACAATTCTACCCAGCAGCCTGAGCACAGGCTGCAGAGGCACCTCTTCCTCCACCATCCCTCCGTTAGAGCAGAAGGTGACCTTAACTCACTTTTCCTTTCGCTCCATAGTCAGGACTGGAGGGGGATCTGCAGAGTGCAGTGAGGTCGGAGACAGAGCTGGAGGCTGTGGCAGCCGTGGGGGATCCCGAGCGGTCAGGCCAAAGGCACTGGGAGATTTATCCACTCCTCGGCCTATATTACTGGCTGCTCTTCCCAGTGGTAACAAGACATCAGAACTGCCTCTTCCCAGCATTCTGAAATGAAAAAGAGACAAATCGGGGCTTTTCTGGTCTACACAACATCTAGACCATCCTCGCAAGCGTACCACTCCTTTCATTTTTAGAGACTAGCTGTGGAGCAGCAGAAAGAGGCCTGTGGGCAGGCCACTCCACCCCCACCGCTGCCACCCATTGGACCTGTAGCCTACAGGACCCACTCTGCCATGGAAACCCACCGAACCCATCATCCTCCCCTGGGCCAACCATCCCCCACAAAATCAGCAGCCCCTAGAGGCACAAGCACCAACTACTGCCACCGCCACCGTTTGGAAGAAGAGCATCCTCCCCATGAACAGCCCTCTCCAGCAACATCAGCAGATCCTATGGGCACAAGCGCCACCCACACCAGTTGGCAGAACAGGCACAGGCAAAAACTACACCAATTAGAGGAGCAGACCCCATAGGCACAAGTAAAGCCCATACAGCCAGAAGAAATGGACGATATGCTGGATCTAGACACCCAAACTGCCACAAACCTCAGCTGAGACAACCCTATTCAACCTGACAACCAGCCAACCATCAGACCTTTGGCCATTCAGGCCAAAAGACAATAAAGGAAGCAGACAGTAAAGGAACAAAATACCCATCCAATAAAGACATCACAAGAATCAACACCTGTTCCTATGATTATCCCAAACCCAGATGGGTAAATAGCAGTGTAATACATTCAACAACATAAAGACCAATATGGCACCACCAGAACCTAGTGATTCTACAACAGCAAGACCTAAACATCCCAACACAGATGAAGCAAAAGAAAACGACTTTAAAAATAATTTTATGAAGATGTAGAGGCCCTTAAAGAGAAAATGAAAAATTTCCTTAAAGAAATCCAGGAGGCGGGGCAGCGGTGGTGCACGCCTTTAATCCCAGTGCTCGGGAGGCAGAGCCAGGTGGATCTCTGTGAGTTCGAGGCCAGCCTGGTCTACAGAGTGAGTTCCAGGACAGGCACCAAAACTACACAGAGAAACCCTGTCTCGAAAAAACAAAAAAAAAAAAAACAAAAAAAAAACCAAAAAACACCTAAAAAATTAGTTAAAATGATTTAAACAATACCTATCCACAAATCCAGCCCTACAGAAAGTACTAGAAGAAAAATTCCAACCCAAAGAAGTTAGCTACACCCATGAAAACACAGGCAATAGATAATCTCACACCAGCAAATCCCAAAGGGAGACACACACACACACACACACACACACACACACTACCAACAGCAACAACAAAACCAAAAAATAACAGGAATTAACAGTCACTGGGTCATTAATATTTCTTAATATCAATGGACTTAATTCGACTATAAAAAGACACAGGCTAACAGAATGGATATGAAAACATGATCCATCCTTCTGCTACATACAAGAAACACAACTCAACCTGAAAGAAAGATATTACCTCAGAGTAAAGGGTTGGGGAAAGATTTTCTAATCAAATGGACCTAAGAAACAAGCTGGTGTAGCTATTCTAATATTTAACAAAATAGACTTCAAACTAAAATTAGTCAAAAGAGATGAAGGAGGACATTTCATATTGATCACAGGAAAAATCCATCAAGATGAAGTCTCAATTCTGAACATTTATGCCCCAAATACAAAAGCACTCACATTTGTAAAAGAAACATTACTAAAGCTTAAATCACACATCAAACCCCACACATCAATAATGGGAGACTTCAACACCCCACTCTCACCAATGGACAGGTCTGCCAGACAGAAACTTCACAGAGAAATAAGAGAATTAACAGATGTTATGACTCAAATGGACTTAACAGACATCTATAGAACATTTCACCCAAACAGAAGAGAATAAACCTTCTTCTCAGTACCCCATGGAACCTTCTCTAAAATTGACCATATACCCAGTCACAAAGCATATCTCAACAGATACAAAAAAAAAAAAAAAAAAAAAACAAACTTGGAATAACCCTCTCTATCTTATCTGATCACCATGGCTCAAAGTTAGAATTCAACAACAACACAAATTACAGAAAGCCTACAAACTCACGGAAACTGAAAAATACTCAACTGAATCACCACTGGGTCAAGGAAGAAATAAAGAAAGAAATTAAAGATTTCCTAGAATTCAATGAAAATGAATGTACAACATACCCAAACGTATGGGACACTATGAAAGTAGTGCTAAGAGGAAAATTCATAGCACTACACGGCCACATAAAGAAGTTGGAGAAATCTCACACTAGTGACTTAACAGCACACCTGAAAGCTCTAGAACAAGAAGGATTAAACTCACCCAGGATAAATAGACACCAGGAAATATTCAAATTGAGGGCTGAAATGAATAAAATAGAAACAAAGAGAACAATACAAAGAATCGATGAAACAAAGAGTTGGTTCTTTGAAAAAAATCAACAAGATAGACAAGCTCTTATCCAAACTAACCAAAAGGCAGAGAGAGAATATCCAAATTAGCAAAATCAGAAATGAAAAGGGAGACATAACAACAGACACTGAGGAAATTCAGAGAATCATTAGGTCATACTTCAAAAACCTGTACTCCATAAAATTGAAAAATCTAAAAGAAATGGACAATTTCCTGGATAGGTACCACATACCTAAGTTAAATCAAGACCAGATAAACAATTTAAATAGACCTACAACCCCTAAGGATATAGAAGCAGTCATTAAAAGTCTCCCAACTAAAAAAAGCCCAGGGCCAGATGGTTTCAGCACAGAATTCTACCAGAATTTCAAAGAAGAGCTAATACCAATACTCCTCAAATAGAATTCCACAAAATAGAAACAGAAGGAACATTGCCAAACTCTTTTTATGAGGCTACAGTTACCCTGATAATCAAACCACACAAAGATGCAACAAAGAAAGAGAATTACAAACCAATCTCCCTCATGAACATTGATGCAAAAATGCTCAATAAAATACTGGCAAACCGAATCCAAGGACACATCAGAAAAATCATCCACCATGATCAAGTAGGAGGGATACGAAAATTTGTCAATGTAATCCACCATATAAACAAACTGAAACACACACACACACACACACACACACACACACACACACACGATCATCTCATTAGATGCTGAAAAGGCCTTTGACAAAATCCAACACCCCTTCATGATAAAGGTCTTGGAGAGATCAGGGATACAAGGAACATACCTAATCATAATAAAAGCAATATACAACAAGCCGACAGCCAACATCAAATTATATGGAGAGAAACTCAAAGCGATTCCACTAAAATCAGGAACAAGACAAGGCTGTCCTCACTCTCTCCATATCTATTCAATATAGTACTCGAAGTTCCAGCTAGAGCAATAAGGCAACAAAAGGAGATCAAGGGGACACAAATTGGAAAGGAAGAGGTCAAACTTTCACTATTTGCAGATGATATGATAGTACACATAAGTGACCCCAAAAATTCTATCAGGTAACTCCTACAGCTGATAAACACCTTCAGTAATGTGGCAGGATACAAAATTAACTCAGGACTGGAGAGATGACTCAGCAGTTAAGAGCACTGGCTGCTCTTCCAGAGGTCCTGAGTTCAACTCCCAGCAACCACATGGTGGCTTACAATCATTCGTAATGAGATCTGGTGCCTGCTTTTGGCCTGCAGGCAGACATATACGCAGAACACTGTATAAATAATAAATAAATCTTTTTAAAAATTAATTTAAAAAATTAGTAGCCCTCCTATATACAAATAATAAATGGGCTGAGAAAGAAATCAGAGAAACAACAACCTTTACTATAGCCACAAATAATATAAAATATCTTGGGACAACTCTAACCAAACAAGTGAAAGCCCTGTATGACAAGTCTTTGAAGAAAGGAATTGAAGAAGATATCAGAGATGGAAAGATCTCCCATGCTCATGGATAGGTAAGATGACCATAGTAAAGATGGCAATCTTACCAAAAGCAATCTACAGATTCAATGCAATCCCCATCAAAATACCAACACAATTCTTCACAGACCTGGGAAGAACAATACTCAACTTCATATGGAAAAACAGAAAACCCAGGATAGTTAAAACAATCCTGTACAATAAAGCAGCTTCCAGAGGCACCACAATCCCTGACTTCAAGTTCTACTATAGAGCTATAGTAACAAAAACAGCTTGGTATTGACATAAAAACTGACATACGAACCAATGGAATCGAATTGAAGACCCTGACATAAATCCACACACCTATGAACACCTGATTTTTGACAAAGAAGCCAAAACTGCACAATGATAAAAAGAAATCATCTTCAACAAATGATGCTGGCATAACTGGATGTCAACATGTAGAAGAAGACTGCAAATGATCCATATCTATCGCCACACATAAAACTCAAGTCTAAGTGGATCAAAGACCTCAACATAAATTCAGATACACTGAACCTGATAAAGTGGGAAGTAGCCTTGAATGTATTGGCACAGGAGACTACTTCCTGAATATAACACCAGTGCACAGACACTGAGATCGACAATTAATAAATGGGACCTCCTGAAACTGAAAAGCTTCTGTAAGGCAAAGGACACGGTCAATAAGACAAAACAGCAGCCTACAGAATGGGAAAAGATCTTCACCAACCCTATATCTGACAGAGGGCTGATCTCCAAACTATATAAAGAACTCAAGAAACTAGACATCAAAATAATGAACAATCCAATTTAAAAAATGGGCTACAGAGCTAAACAGAGAATTCTCAATGGAAGAATCTCAAATAGCCAAAAGACATCTAAGGAACTGTTCAACATCCTTAGGCATCAGGGAAATGCAAATCAAAACAACTCTGAGATACCATCTTACACCTGTCAGAATGGCTATGATCAAAAACACGGATGACAGCTTATGTTGGAGAGGATGCAGAGCAAGGAGAACACGCCTCCACTGTTGGTGGGAATGCAAACATGTACAGCCACTTTGGTAATCAGTATGGCGGTTTCTCAGAAAATTGGGAATCAATCTTCCTCAAGACCCAGGAATACCACTTTTGGGCATATACCAAACGATGCTCAATCATACCACAAGGACACATGCTCAACTATGTTCATAGCAGCATTATTCATAATAGTCAGAACCTGGAAACAACCTAGATGCCCCTCAATCAAAGAATAGATAAAGAAAATGTGGTACATTTACACAATGGAGTATTACAATAACATAAAATTTGCAGGCAAATGGATAGAACTAGAAGAAATCATTCTGAGTGAGGTAACCCAGACCCAGAAAGACAAACATGGTATGTACTCACTCATAAGTGGCTAACAGATATAAAGCAAAGGATAACCAGGCTACATTCCATAGACCTAGAGAAACTAGGTAACAAGGAGGACCCTAAGAGAGATGCATGGATCACCCTGGGAAGGGGAAATAGATGAGCTCTCCTGGGTAAACTGGGGGTGGAGAGTGTAGAGAGGAGGGGATGGGAACATGAAGGATCGGATGGTTGAGTTGGGGGAGGGACGGAGAGGGAGAGCAATGAATGAGATATCTTGATAGAGGGGTCCATTACAGGGTTAAGGAGAAACCTGGTGCCAGGGAAACTCCCAGGAATCTGTAAGGATGACCCCAGCTAAGACTCCTAGCAATAGTGGAGAGGGTGCCTGAACTGGCCTTCTCCTGTAATCAGATTGGTGACTACTCCAATTGTCATCATAGAGCCTTCATTCAGTAACTGATGGCAGCAGATGCGGAGATCCACAGCCAAACACTGAGCAGAGCTCTGGAAGTCCAGTCAAACAGAGGGAAGAGAGATAGGAGCAAGGTGGGTCAAGATCATGATGGAGAAACCTAGAGGCAACTAACCCAAGCTTGTGGGAGCTCACAGACTCTAGATCAACAGCTAGGGAGCCTGCACGGGACTGACCTAGGCCCTCTACACGTGGGTGACAGTTGTGTAGTTTGGTCTGTTTGTGGGGCCCCTAGCAGTGGGACCAGGATCTGTTCCTGGTGAATGAGCTGGCTTTTTGGAACCTATTCTCTATGGTGGGATGCCTCACACAGCCTTGATGCAGGGGGTCGGAGCTTGGTCCTGCCTCTACTTGATATGCCACACTTTGTTGATTTCCATGGGAGGCCTTACCCTTTCTGAGGAGTGGGTTGGGGGGGGGTAGAAAGGAGGAAGGGGGGAACAGGAGGGGAGAAGGGAGGGGAAACTGTGATTGGTATGTAACATAAATAAAAGATTTAATAATAAAAAAATAAAATAAAACTGGCTGTGAAATTCATTACTGAAATGATTTGGTGGAGTGTAGGACAACAGTCCTGGGAAGCCCTCAGGAGTGCAGGGCCCACCACTTGGTTCAGGGGATCATTACTGGGGTCTATCTGACTTCACAGCCATCAAGGATGAGCCACTTCTCAGCTATCACGTCTTCAAATTCATATGCATTAAACTTAGTGAAGCATGGTTCTTCCTTGAGGTAATGGGTCATCTGGTGGCCGGGGAACTTGAACTTGGCTCTACACAGGGCATCAATGACATGTTTCTTAATCTGCAGTTTGGTGTGGATGGACAGGATGACCTGGTTAGTGTGAACCCTGGTCATGGCCCTACGGCTTCCCAAAGGCACCACACATACCTGCTGGAGCTTAGATTGGGCATAGCACTGAGATCAGAGACATGAATAGCCTCCACAAAATTGTTTTCAAGGTCCCTTGGGCAACCATGTTGGTAACATGGTACACACACTCCCAAGGAAGCTGTTCTTTGTAACCATTGCTACCATTCTTTTCTTGAAAAGTACACCCAAAGGAGCCCAAGCTCAGCCTTAGAATTCTCTTAAAATGATGACCCAACCACTAGCCACTCTTGGTATACCCTCTCAAAGCCATCTTCCTAGGCAGAATTGAGGGGAATGTGACTCATATGTTACCATCAGGGGACCTTCTGAGGAGTCAAAAGAAGTTGTGAGGTGCCCAGTGGGAACTATTCTCCCTCCCCAATGACTTCCTGGGTGAGCAGGCACCAACTACCCCTAGGAGACAGCCACCATGGACACCCAGCTTGGAAATGCTCATCTGAATGGCAACACCCCTATCCCAGAGCTTCTCTCTGCATCCTACACTTGAGGTTACAGGACAAAGTGACTTTACCTACCTACTCCAACCAACTGAAGCCTCTGCCAGCTTGCTGTCCCCAGCTGCCAGTACCGAAGGATCAGGCAAAGAGGAACGGGGTTCTTCTCTGTCTTTGCGGGCCATGTTAGCAGACAAGCCTCGACCTAAAACGCCTCTGCCTGCAAGAGCCAAACCTCAGCTGTTACTGTGAGCTGAGCATGTTGTACAGTTAGGTTTCTGAAGACAAACCATGTGGACATAAGGCCCAAGCCATACAGGCCTCCACAGCACAAAAACAAAGCGACTACATATGCCTCCCCACCTTTCCAGTTGACTCCCACATACCTAAAGAAGGCGCTTCTCGTTTTGAAGGGGTCCGGAGGGCCGTATCAAGGCCCATGCCACGGAACATGGACACCAAACCCACAGACTCCTAGGGAAAGGTAATTATCAAGGTTATCCTAAGAAATGGATTGGAAACAATGGCTTTCTAAACAAAAATCACCTTCTTCAAATCCTATCAATGCTATAAAAATCAGAGATACTGGCTGGTGAGACGGCTCAGTGAATAAAGGCCTACTGCCAACCTGAGAACCTCAGTCTGATCCTTGGGCCCCACGTGGTGGAAGGAGAAAAGCTGTCCATGCTGTGTCATGTATACATGTGCACACTCAACACACACACACAAAATAAATGCAAGCATAAAAAAACTTTAAACAATGGATAAAATTCTTCATAAAACTTTTCAATACTTATTACCACCTCTTAGTAGACTTTAAAATAAATGTAGTTGGGTTAAAAACTATGAATTTAAGGGGCTGGAGAGATGGCTGTGCAGTTAGGAGCACTGGCTGCTCTACCAGAAGATCAGGGTCCAATTCCCAGCACCGAGGAGGCAGCAGGAGACCCAACGCCTTCTTCGCCTCCTCTAGCACCAGGCATGCATGTGGTGCACAGACAGACGTGCAGAGAAAACACTCATACACAGAAAATTAGAAATACATTCTCAAAAAAGTCTATGAATTTGGCTAGGCTTGGTGGCACATAGCACTCAGGAGGCAGAGACAGATGGATTTGGGAGTTTCAGGTCAGCCTGGGCTACACAGTGAGTTCAAAGGACAGCCAAGGCTATACAGAGAAAGCCTGTCTCAATAACAACAGTAAAAACAACAAAATGATGGACAGTATAACAAAATGGTACAAAATAGTTGTCTGTTTTTCCACGTTTTTAATTTTTATTTACTTATTTTGAGGTATGGTCACACTATGCAGCCCTTGCTGACCTGGAACTATGTAAACCTGCCTCCTAAGTGCTAGGATTAAAGGCATGTGTCACTACCCCAGTTACTTTTTTAAGTTTATTTTTAATTTATACATATGACTGGTTTTGCCTGTATGTATGTATGTGCACTATGTGCGTGCTTGGTACCCGTGGAGGTCAGGAGAGGGCATCAGATCCCCCACTACTGACACTGCAGACTGTCATGAACCAGCATGGGAACGGAAGAGCAGCAAATGCTCTTAACTGCCGAGCCAGCTCTTCAGCCCTGGTTTGTTTGTTTGTTTGGTTGGGTGGTTTTATTATTAAATTTAAATTTATTTAATTTTTAAATTTTAAAATATTTTCTATCTTTGTTTATGCATTAGTGTGACTATGCATATGTGTCCACAGTGGGTATATATGCAAGTTGGAGGACAACCTCAAGAACGGGCCCTTGTCTTCCACCTTGAGACCAGTCTCTTGTTTGTTTGCTGGTGCCTACAGCAGGCTAGCTCACCTGGGAGCTTCTGTGGATTTTCCCATCTGCACTTCCCAGATCCCTGTAGGAGTCATGGGGTTACAGACATGGGTTCCATGTAACTGTGCCACTGTGCCCAGCTTTCCTATGGGTGATGGAGATTCCAACTCCTTATGGTAACACAGCAAGCACCCTACCCACTGAGTCTTCTCCCCAGCCCTCTCCCAAGTCTATTTCCTAGATAGCCAAGGTAAAGGGGAACAAGAACATTGGTTCATCAGCTTTAAGAAAAAAAAGAAAGATCACTGAAGGATATCAGAAGTTTAGGGTTTTGTGTTTTGCTTTTTTTTTTTTTTTTAAATAGGCTAGTCTCAAACCTGCTATATAATCAAAGATAAATGCTGAATTTCTGACTCTCCTTTCTCCACCTCCACAGTGCTAGGATTACAGATTTGTGCACCCACACCTGGTTTACGAGGTGTTGGGGATCAAATCCTAGTGCCATGCATGCTAGGCCAGCACTCTCCCGACTGTGCTTCATCCTCAGTCCCATTTCGTGTTTTTTCTTCTCTTAAACAATAGCCACTGAAACCTGCAGCTGCACTGCTGTGGTAGTCCTCAAAGTTTGCTCTTACACCAGCTAGAACTGCTAGGTGAATAAAGGCCACATACAAAGCAAAGCATTTCATCTGACTAAACATACAATATTGCTGTTGGCCTTCTTATAAAACCTTGTACCTAATCCTTCCAACTCTTCTTAGAATAATCATAACTCCATTATCTATATGCATTCCTTATCCTTGACATATTAATTATAGATGAACACTGTTCTTAAAATCACCATACAATTGGGAGATTAAACTTGCTCACACTACAGCAGCAACATTTAGGATCCTCTTCACCATCAAGGAATTTTTGGCAAAGGATTCTTGAAAGGAAGAAACTGAACAATTACTACCTCAGAGGGAAGAGGTGTTGCCAACACTACAAAGCTAATCAGAGTAGAATCTGAACACTCAGAAGCAGCAGTCGGCTGTGTTTAAACTCCTCAACTATGTATGGAAGGATGAAGAAAATATGAAGAAATGAGAGGCTCGAGGACTGAAGCTAGGAACCAGCCTAAGGCACCCAAGTCCATCTAGTGCTTATTTCCAGGCACTTTCTCTAGGACTTGAATTGCACGACCCTCAAGATACAACTACTTATCAAAAACAAACAAAACAAAAATAACAGCCCTTGATTTTATAGAAAGCATCCTAGTTTCCTAAGCCCTCTGAAGTGGTCTTACCTTTTGTACTGGCTGGAGTTGTGGGCTGGATTCCTCTGGCTTTCTAAACACAAGGCCTCTGCCTGTAGGTCCTGCCCTACCCCAGGCTGAGTCCAAAGGTCTAGGAGCTTGTGGCCAACAGCCTGGCATCCGAACACACTGAGATGGATGGACAGGGGTGGGCCCCCTGAACAATGGCCGGACAGGATCCATCAAGAGACCGTAGAGATGACTGTTGATTCTCTTCTGATAAATTACCTGCCAGCATTTTCAAAGGATTAAAGATACACCATCTATTGTAAATAGAAGCTTTTCTGATGAGAGTTGAGAGATGTATTAATCCATAGG
Organism: Peromyscus attwateri; assembly: GCA_902168425.1. Classification (NCBI taxonomy): domain Eukaryota; kingdom Metazoa; phylum Chordata; class Mammalia; order Rodentia; family Cricetidae; genus Peromyscus; species Peromyscus attwateri. The sequence continues at coordinate 64,573 of CABHPP010137963.1, forward strand.
TGTAATAAGTCATTAGGACTCAGTTCAATTCTATGTCCATTAAGTAGAATGACAGTAACAAGAATCTACCCTACGGCCTAGGATCTGTCTTGTCACGTGTTCTTGGCCCGACAAATGGTGCCAGGGATGGCTTTCATCTTGTGCAGTGGAACTTACATGCAATTAGAAAGTAGTTACTGCTCAAGCCATATCAGCTCCCAGCATGGAGGGTAAGTGGGCACGAAGTCCCATCCCTAGCCAAAGAGCTACTGGCAATTGATAGCTGGGGGTGGGATGGGGAGTGGTCATTTTTCTTCAGCATTAAAGCCTCTAGTAAGCTGACCATACTCCAGGAAGAGACCACACATCCAGGAGTATATGGGTCGCACAAACTGGATTTGATGGGTGTTTAAAAAAAAGAAAACAGAACACAGGTTGGGCAGGTACGGAAGGGGGGCAGTTCTGGGAAGAATTTGGGGGAAGGAACGAGTACAATCTTAACACATAGGTATAATATCCTCAAAAAACTAAAAAAATTTAAATTCTCACTGCTTGCCTTTTCTTTCCTCCAAAAGCAGTCAGATTAGTGACAGCACCAGCCTCCTGTAACAGATTCACTTCAAAGGTTTCTTTTTTAAATTAAAAAAAAATTTTCACCAGGAGGCAGTGATGCACGCCTTTAATCCCAGCAAAGCCAGGCAGATCTCTGTGAGTTCGAGGCCAGCCTGGTCTAGAGAGCGAGATCCAGGACAGGCACCAAAACTACACAGAGAAACCCTGTCTCAAAAAACCATAAATAAATAAATAAATAAATAAATAAATAAATAAATTTTCCCCCTCTAGCCAGTGGTGATGAACACCTTTAATCCCAGCACTTGGGAGGCAGAGGCAGGCAGATCTCTCTGAGTTCTGGGGTCAGCCTGGTCTACAGTGAGTTCCAGGACATTGAGGGCTACAGAGAGAAACCCTGTCTCAAAAAACAAAAACAAAAAATTTTCTTTAGAGGCAGGGTCTTGCTGTGTAGCTCTGCCTGCCCTTGAATGCTTGACAATCCTCCTGCCTCAAGCTCCCAAGTGCTGGGAAAACGGGCATGTGCCATCACACCTCTTATTTTTAAGAAAGGGTCTTGCTGTGTAGCTCAGGAAGGCCTTGAACTTACAATCTTCCTGTGTGCTGGGATTACAGGAATAAGTTCCCATATCTCATTAAGGCTCCTATTTGAGCTAAGAACATTCTAAGCACCTCCCACTAACTAAAACTTTCCTTGAGTTGGTCTATCTAAACAGCCTCTCTGGAAACTGTCCATCAATTAACCACCTACTGTAGAAAAGAACATTTTTTATATATGGGGATGATTTTGGTTGTGGTTAATACCTCTATACCATAAAATTATTGTCAACAAATATGTATGATTTTTGCTTTGTTTTTCTCCTATGTCAGCTCCCCCCACCACCCAATCTATAATTGCATTCTACTCTACTCTGTTGGGTTTAGTTGCTTTTCTGAATCTTTATCCAGTTTTTTTCAAACACCAGCAGGACTGAGGTCTTCAGGGAACAAAACCTTCCTGCTCTGAGCCCATACTACCTGCTGACTGTCACTGGCTCCATTTAATTCCTTCCCTCCCCAACTAAGCAGGGATGAGCCCCTGAGCCTATCTCAAACTTATCAGGCCTCTTCAAAATCATTTTATAATTTACAGATTTCAAGACTCACTCTGTAAGGGCTTCTTTCATTGTCCTGACCTGTTCCTGATCCTTGAAGAATTATTTTTTTTCCCTTTCTTCCTTTTTTCCTCCTGTGCTGGGGATCAAACCCAAGGTCTTATGCACGTTAAGCATTCATCAGACCACTGAGCTACACTCCAACCTCAGCAACCTTTTCTGAGCTTCTGAAAACCTGCCTGCACTATTAGCTACAGAGAAACCCAGCCACATGTAGAAAGAAGACAAGACACTCAACTCCTCAGTGCTGGTCCAGTTGGAAGCAGCTTTTAAGAGCTTCCAAAATCCTTTGAGCTAACGTACTGTCTCTGGTACTATAAAAGCTACTAAGGCCTTCCATCCTCAACGACTACAACAGTTCTGCCCTTTGCTTGCTAAAACCGCTCCTTAGTAGCTTGCACTTTTTGCCCCACCACCCTAGCCTTACCTATGAATCTAAAAGCCAGTTGTCTAACTGGTACATACGAAGCGATGCTATAATACAGACCTCTGGGATCCTTTTTACCTTCCTATGAACACACACACAGATCCGTCCTCCTCTTCCAGAAGGTCCTTCCTTCCAGTGGGTTTCCTCACTGGGTTGGCTCTCACACACTGGCCAGTGAAGGGTCCCGGACCAGGCCTATCGTCTCTGCTTCTCCACGTGTGTGTGCCCTTCGGGCTGGGGCACTAGGCCTCAAACCCAACCCGAGGCCAAGAAGTCCTTCAAAGTGAATCCCACCCCGGGGTCCACACGAGCAAAATACCTTTCGGCCAACTGGACTGTGGCCAGCCGCGCCTTGCCTAGGTTTCTTTCCAGGTCTTGTGCCCCTGAAGCCCGAGCGAGTGCCCTGCCTCCTCGAGCCTCCTTTCTTCCCTCCTATTCCAGGCACTGCGTTCCTCCCACACACTCGGCCTGGAATAACGAATTCTAGCCCGCCCTGCCCCCCCCCCCCCCCCCCCCCCCGCCGCCCACACCACCTCGTGCTTATGGGGGAGGGGCGTGGGGTAGGAGCTCACCCGAGGGGCGGGCCCTGGCTGAGAGCGCCCTGCGCACCACCAGGAGCTTGAGCCAAAGCCCACCAAGCCTGCCCCAGAGCGCCTTGACCCTCCTGGCTGTCCACATCCGCCTCTGTCCTCTCACCTGGCCTCGAGTCGTCGGGACCCTGAAGCACACGATGCCTGGGAAGACCACCACCTTCCCCGCCCGACCCACCTGCCACTTAAAATGAGCCACGTGCCCCAAGTCCTGATTTCCGGGTCTCCCTAGCCCAGAAGCTCAGCCCATTGGCCAGACAACATGCCGCTCATAAGGCTTCACCACCTCATTGGTTTGTCCTTTCAAGCGGCCTTAGCTTTGTGGAGGTTGATCTCAAACGGGTGCTCGAAGTTACGGGGGTGGTTTTAAAGTGTGTTGGGGGCGTGGGTGGTCCTGAATCCCTTTCCGTGGGCTGCTCCTGTAAACAGATTTAGTTAATATGTTCATGTTGACCAGCTCTGTCCTCCCAGCTTAAAGGCTGTAAGTGGTAGGTGGTAAATAACAAAGCTTGATACAGGGCTGTAGCTCAGTGGTGCACAAGTAGTCCTTGTGCAGGACTGGGGCTCACCAAAGCCACCACGGTGGGGGTAAAAACAAACTGTTCTCCAATCCTAATGAAGTCGCAGCTCCCTATCCTGTTTGGAACACTGACCAAAGCTTTCATGAAAGATCCACTCAATGCACAGTTGCTTAGGGAAAGGATTCAGAGTCTTCCAGATGAAGTGTGACAACAGCAGTTCTTTGAGCACACCAGATTGCACCCCAAACAAGCAGCTTTCATTACAAAGGATGTAGATTGGGTTCCTTAGCTTTTCGGTGTTGAATCAAGAGTAGATGGCTTCGGTACAGTGCTTGCAAGTAATCCGTACACCATTGAGTACTGTTTCACCACAAGAAAAACCCACACAATCTTAGTGTTGATCGGAGATAAAGAGGGGAAACATTTGGAACCATCAGCATTTGTTAAGATTCTTTCCAGAGCTAAGCACTATCTCTTGCGGTTTATATTCCCTGTTGGGGTACTAAAGTTGCTAATTAATGTGTCATGTTCAGGTAGCAATTTTTAAAAGGCACACACAAATACAGCACTTGTCTAGTGTATGCAAGGCCCTGGCTACAATCCCCAGTACCTCCCCAAAATAACTCTTACAAAGCATGCACTATCTTTCCAGGTGCATGCCCACAGAGAGGGTAGGGGTGCTTGAGGTAAGAATATATTTAATTTACTGCAGTCATTCTACAATGAAAAACATATAAAACATCACATTGTATCCCCATAAATATATGCAGTGACTGACAAGTCAATAAAGTATTTTGAATTAAATGACAGCTGATATATATTTTAACTCAGAAAAGTCATAACTCCATCAGGCTCTAGAACCTAGGGATGAAAAAGGGTCCATAAGTATATATGGTACAGCTTTTCCTAAACATTCATGGCTTCAAATAATGTGGCCCATAACAACCATGGATTCTAACTTTACTGTTGTTCTTCAGAAAATAAAATCACAAAGCCACAGCAAGACTGAGCACAGGGAATGACATTACCCCTCTGGCCCAGAAAGAACAGGGAGATTCCATTTAAAGTAGACATATGACTTCAATACCTTAGGCAGAAGTAAATACAAATCTTCCCAGGAGAAACACACCCATAACCTGGTCCCCAAAGCTCCCACATAAAAGGTGTTAGCAAATATGAGTCCATACAAAAGAATAAAAATACAAAGCATTAAGAGACAACAACAAAATCCAAAACTGGGCAAGAGATTTGAATGGACCAGCAAGGGGGTGTGTGGTGCCACATAACTGCAGTCCTTACACATGGGGGATGAGGAGGGGATCTCCAGTTCAAGGCCAGTATGGGTTATACAGCAAGACCCTGTCTCTAAAACAAAATTAAGAAAACTGTTGTTGGTTGTTTTTTCTCTTTTTGGGGTCCCACCACCCAGCTCCCAAATAAATCACACACAGAGGCTGCTTCTTTCTTAAGAATGCCCAGCCTTAGTTTGGCTTGTTTCTTGCCACTTTTCTTAACTTAAATTATTCTGTCTACCTTTTGCCTCTGGGCTTTTTCCTTTTCTTTCTTCTGTATATTTTACTTTCACTCTTACTCCGTGGCTGGCTGTGTGGCTGTGTGGCTGGCCCCTAGCATCCTCCTCTCCTTGTTCTCTCGTTCTTTTTCTCCCAGATTTCTCCTTCTATTTATTCTCTCTGCCTGCCAGCCCCACCTATCCTTTCTCCTGCCTCCTATTGGCCAGTCAGCTCTTTAGTAGACCACCAGGTGTTTTAGACAGGCAAAATAACACAGCTTCACAGAGTTACAAAAACGCAACATCAAAGAATGCAACACATCTTTGCATCATTAAACAAATGTTCCACAGCATAAACAAATGTAACACAGCTTAAAATAATATTCTACAACAGAAAACCTATTTGGGGCCAGCAAGCTGACTCATCTGGTAAAGGCAACTACTGCAGCCAAGACTGATGACCCAAGTTCAACCACCAGAACCCAAAAGGTGGAATCAGAGCTGGAGAGACAGCTCATGGCTCGTTCAGAGGACATGACAGACACCCTCTTCTGGCACTTCTAGTCTTCCTGGAAACTGCACACACGTGGTATACAGACATACATGCAGGCAAAGCACCTATACACATAAAATGGGGGGGGGGGGCTGTCAATGATGCCAGGTGAGGACAGACTTCCGAAAGTTGTTCTCTGACCTTTACATGCCTACCATGACAGGTGCCCATCCACATGCATGCATAAATAAATAAATGCAACACATTTTAAAAACCTTTTCACCAAGAGGAGGAGGAGGAAGAGAGGGAGGAAGAGGAGGAGGAGGAAGGAGGAGGAGGAAGAGGAGGAAGAGGAGAAGAGGAGGAGGAAGAGGAAGAAGAAAGAAGAGGAGGAAGAAGAAGAAGAGGAGGAGGAGGAGGAGGAGGAGGAGGAGGAGGAGGAGGAGGAGAAATGGTAAGCCAGAATGCCCTGCCCTAATTCGGCCCAGCTTACCCACTCTATTAAAGGCCTGAACAGAACGTAAAGGCTGAATTTCCCCCAACTAAAAATGTTCTCCTGTTTAACAGCCTTCAAACTGGGGTATTAGCTTTCTCCTGCCTTCAGATGCAAACAGAAACACGTGGTCTTCCTGGGTCTCAAGCCTGCCAGCTGCTGGACTACAGTTATCCCATTGGTTCTTGTCACTCTCCGTCTTTCCAGCTCCCCTCTTCATCCTGATTAGAACCCAGAAAATCATTAAAAAAGAGCTAGCCCTGCCAGTGACCCAAATGTCTTGCTGTAGCTTAGATATGATTTGTCCCCATAAAAACTCATCTTCCAATTTGATTTCTGGATTGGTGAGATGGCTCAGTGGATAAAGCCACTTACACCTAAGCCTAACAGATCCCAAGGACCCATGTGGAAGAAGGAGAGAAGTGACTCTCACAAGCTGTCTTCCGGCCTCCATGTGTGCTGCGGCATGAGTGCACCCAAACACTAGATGTAATATAAAAAATTAAACAAAGAAATCTGATTTCTAATATGGCTAGTTGAATAGTCCATCAATACATTCTTAGTTTCTCAAGTGGTGTAGTTTTTTTCAACTTCATAAAGCAAGCCTGGTGTCTCTTGGTTTCTCTTACACATATGCCTCCATTCATAGGTCGACTTTACTCCCATTATCTGCCTCAGTGGACCTCCATAGAACCCCAGAACTGTAAGCCAAAATAAACCACTCCCCTTCAGTCCAGACACTGTTCTACAGAAACACAAACCACTAAGATACTAGCTATGTGGATCCCCAAAAGGGAAGTTGTTATCATCTTGGTCTACTTAGCTCAATAGCTACAGCTGGGCAATTTGCAAGGGAAATAAATTTACTTCTCGAAGTTCTAGAGGCTGAATGTCCAAAATTGAAGGGCAGTGTCTGGTGAGAGTCTGCTTGCTCCATCTTAACACAGTGAAAGGCATCACATCCAACACACGAGATAAGACAGGGAGAGCCAAGAACCGAACACACACACACACACACACACACACACACACACACACACACACAGAGAGAGAGAGAGAGAGAGAGAGAGAGCGCGCTCTTTTATATTATTATGAACCCATTAACATACTTAATCTATTATTAATGGAGTCAGAGCCCTTATTATCTAATACCAAAATACCCTATGAGCTGACAAACTTTTAAAAAAACAAACGAATCTTTGGGGGGGGCCTCATTCATATTAAAACCATATCATCCAGCCTTTGACACCCTCTTGGGTCTACCTAGCTCACTATTGTGGGCTCTTAGGTATCTACCCTTGGTAACAGCATGAATCTGAGAGTGGAGTCTTGGTGACTTTATCACCTCTTATGGGTCCCCATTTCCCAGTGCTGTTCCAGTGATAGTTAAATGTCACCATGAGTTTTCAAAGGGACATTCAACAAAATCAAAGGTAGAGTCAGAAACTGATTTGAGTTGAATTCTGAGGAGGCCATTTCTTTGCTCCACAGTACCAAACGTCTATGTGTAGGGAGCAGTGTTCTCTCACAACCTTGAAAGACCAGAGAGCCTAATGCCATCACAAGTTGTCTTTGTTTGGCTGAAAACATCTACAAAATTGGAAACCATAGTTAAGATTATTTTCAAGAGCCACAGTGGGGTGTCTCAGTCACCTCACTGAACTGGGGCAGCAAGGACAGAACCTGAAAAAGGGGCCCACAATAGTGAGCTAGCAGCCTCAAGAGTGTCAAAGATTGGGTGATATCATGGTATTATGGTTTTAATATGAAATGACACCCCCCTCCCACCAAAGCCAAAGGTTCATTTGTTTTAAAAAAGGTTTGGCCGGGCAGTGGTGCACACCTTTAATCTCAGCACTTGGGAGGCAGAGGCAGGCAGATCCCTGTGAGTTCGAGGCCAGCCTGGTCTACAAAGTGTATTCCAGGACAGCCAGAGCTGTTACACAGAGAAACCCTGTTTTGAAAAACCAACCAACCAAATAAACAAACAAAAAAACCAAAAAAGTTTGTCAGCTGATAGGGATTTTTGGAATTGAAACATAAAGGGTCTGACTTCATTAATAGTAGGTAAATATGTTGATGGATTCATAATCCAACAGCCCTACTGGGAGGTGCTGGAGGCTTGGGAGGTAGAGCGTAGTTGGAGGAAGCTGGCCATTGGGGTTGTATCTTGGAGCTGGAAAGAAGACTCCACAGCTAAGAGCACTTGTCGCTCTTGCAGAGGATTCAGGATTGATTCCTAGCACCCATACAACATGTCACAGCTGTCTGTAACTCCAGTTCCAGGGGATCTGGCATCCTCTCTGGACTCCTTAAGTACCAGACATGCACATGGTGCACTTAAATACATGCAGACAAAACACTCACATACACAAAGTAAGTAAATAGTTTAAAGAAATAAAAAGTACACCTTCTCCTAGTCCCTTCCTGTCTCCACTTCTCCTCTGCCATGAGTGGGCTCCTCTGCTCCACTGTATCTGCTCACTGTGACATTCTCCCGAACTATACACATCCAGAAACAACAGAGTCAGCTGACCTGGACTGTGATCTTTTAAGTTCCTTCCAACTGTTTCTGCTGAATACTTGTCACGGCAATGAAAGCTGACACAGAAAAGTTCAAGGGCCTCATGCTGTGCCGTGTCTCCCTTACAAGCGACAGTTTATGTATTTATTTATTTGATCTCATGTATTCTAGACTGGCCTTGAGTTTAAGGCTAACCTTGAACTTCTGATCCTCCTACCTCCACCTCTAGAGTGCAGGCATTATAGGCATGTACTATCACACTGTTTACAAAGTGTTGGGAATCAAAATCAGGGCTTTGTTCATGCAAGCCAAATGTCCTATCAACTTGAGCTACATCTACAGCCTGCATCTCCCTTTTTTTATTTTGGATTTTTATAGAGTTGCATTATATCCAAAACTGGCCTGGATCTCACTATGTAGCCCAGGCTGGCCTTCAACTTGCAGGAATCCTCCTGCCTCAGACTCCTTAGTGCTTGGATTACAGGTATACGCTACCATGCCTAGTTAACAGTTGAACTTTTATTAGTTGTGGTTGGGTCTGTGCAGTAGCAGCCTGTGCATGTGAAACATGGGTCCTTTAGGGGGTGCTCAGTCTGTGGTGATGGGTGTGCTGCCAAGTCTAGGACACAAAGATGCAAGTAGCAAAGGCGGCAACCTGAGAGGTACAGCTTCAGCCCATGCCAATTTCAGTTGGTTCATTAGAGAATGAACCTTCAGTATGGGCATCTACATGATTGACCCAACTGGTTCTATCAGCTTCTAACCATGTTTCATGGTTCCAAAAAGGGAAATCTCTAACCTGCCAGTCTGTAGTTTTCCAAATGGCAGACCAAACAGATAGGCTATTGTCGGCAGTCAGAGTCAGTAAAAATAGTATTGGCCAGTGCTATGAGAAAAGCTTTGAGTGCTGTCCACTGAGTGGAGCAAACACATCCATTTTCCATTCCACACATCTGGTGAGGATGCTGCCATAACAGCCCTTGGGAACACCGCTGGAGTCAGCTCAGCAAACATCAGTGAGGCAGGGTCTGGCATATAAGGACACCTCTGTGAACTGGGAGCTTCATGAGCCAGTGGCTGTGCTTTGGGCTGTGGAGCAGAGGGTAAATTTTACCAAAGGGACAACTGCTGTCCCTCCTCCCAGCCCCCCATATCAACAGAGCTGAATGCCAGGCCAGCGTACTGCAATACACTGTACTACTGTGACATGAAAGGCTGGCTAGGCCCTTGCTAGATGTTGAATCTGAGTTAGCCCACCTCAAAAGGGGAACATCTGTCATGAGGCCTTGACAAGTACAAGTTGGAACACTCTGCCAATTGTTTTTTTTTTTTAATTACGTATGTATGTATGTATGTATACGTGTGCATATGCCATGGCACGTGTGGAGGTCAGAGAACTATACAATTGGTTCTCTCTCCTTCTACCATAAAGACAGGTCCCAGGGATTAAACTTAGACATGAGGCTGGATAACAGGTCCTTTACCCACTGAGGTACATCACCACCACCCCTACCCCAGGTGTTCAATTTTAATGAGAACCTAGAAGCAATCTTAAGAGTTGTTTTCTTTTTTTTTTTTTTTAGATTTTTTTTAAAAATTTATTTATTATGTCTACGATGTTCTGCCTGCATGTTGCCTGCAGGCCAGAAGAGGGCACCAGATCTCATTACAGATGGTTGTGAGCCACCATGTGGTTGCTGGGAATTGAACTCAGGACCTCTGGAAGAGCAGCCAGTGCTTTTAACCTCTGAGCCATCTCTCCAGCCCAAGAGTTGTTTTCAAAAGGGTTATGTCAGCTGGGTGTGCTGGTACATGCCTCTAATCCCAGCTGAGACAAAGTGAGGAAGATCAGGAGTTCAAGGCCAGCTTCTTCTACATAGGAAGTTCAGAGCAAATCTGAGTTATATGAAAAAAACTACCCGTTTCCAAAGACAAAAAAAAGACATGTATTATTCCCATCATAGGAGCAGCAAAATCCCAAACCACCATAGAACCACCACCCTCTGGAGGCTATTTCCCTTAATCATGCTATAATCAGCAAAGAGCCAAAGACTTAGTTATTCATGGCAACCATTAGGGTTGTGGGGTCCCAAAGATGCAAGCACTAAGTCTGTACAAAGCAATTTCCACCTGCCATGATTCCTTTGACATTTATGAGTACATGTGACACATTAGTGGGAAAGAGTACTGTTTGTACACCCACAAGGGAAAACAACAAAGCAGTACAAAGCTCAACCCACAGGGTTAGCCTGACCCTTTCTTCTTCCTGGAAGAGGGAGGGATATTACAGTTGGATCAATTTTCTCACACATTTGCTTAGAAATGTAGGTGTTGACTAGAACACATGCAATCTGCACATGATAGTTATTTCTTGAGTCTTTCAACCAGAACTACTGGCTGCCTGTTACGTGCAAGAAACTATTTTATGTACTAAAATATCGCTTATGTACAAGATCAGTGCTCTACAGTCATATTCTAATGGGGATATCAGATAAAGTCAAAGTATCACGAGCAGCAAATGCCGTAGAGAGAAGGGAGGCAGGGAAGAGGAGTAAAAAGCACCAGAAATGTGAATTTTCTTTTTTTTGAAATAAAGCTTTGCTGTGTAGCCTAGATTTACCTGGAACTGGCTAGTCTCAGTCGCACGCCCTGTGGCTGTAGCATCCTAAGGGCCAGCAACAAGAGGAGAGCACCACACTTGAGTTTGCTAGTTTATGTAGAGCGGCTTGGGAGTCTCAGAGAACCAAAGGATTTCAGAAATAAGACCTCGGAACATCTGGGGAAAGTTGAATCTAGATGTGGGGGAAAGACATCAAGAGAAAAAAGGGTGCAGCCTACCCACAGTGCGACATGGCAGCAAGGTCTGTGTAGCTGAAGTGGATAACTCAGGAGACTGGGAAAGAATGCAGAAACCATAGGAAGGTTCCATGCCTTCTTATGATTATGAATAGACTGGCTTAGTTAAATCTTGCTAATCACAGAGTCTGCTACTGGGACCTATCTATCTCATACTCAATAAATTCTTTACTTTCATTCTAATTTAAAAGCAACATGGTTGGGGGGAGGAGGACTGGAGAGATGGCCCAGAGATGAAGAGCACTTATTCTTGCAGTAGACCTGGGCTTGGTCCCCAGCACCCATGTGGTGGCTCACAACTACCCACAACTCAAGCTCCAGGAAATCTGACGCCGTCCTCTGACCTCCGCAGACACCAGGCATGCACTTGGTACACATACATCTTTTTTAATAAATTAAAAGCAAACTAGGGAGCTGGGTAAAAGTACTTGCTGTACTTGATGACCTGAATCCCATCCCTGGAAACCATGTTTAAAGCAGCAGCAGGGCTGGGCTGTGGTGGTGCACGCCTTTAATCCCTGAACTTGGGAGGCTGGGGCAGGTGAATCATTGTGAATTCAAGGCCAGCCTGGTCTACAAATTGAGTTCCAGACAGCCAAGAATACAAAAAAAAGAAAGAAAAACAAAAACAAAACAAAACAAACAAAAAACCCCAGAAACAAGAGATCCTGTATCAACAGGGTAGAAAGTTGAGAGCTGACTCCTAAAGATGTCTTCTGACCTCCACATGTTATGAGCCCCCAACTCACACAAAGAAATCCTTTTAATTAAAAAAAGTAACACTATACACAAGAACAGCTATGGCAACCACAGCCTTCTTTTGCAAAATTAAGTAAAATAAACTGAGTGAGGACAAGTGATTTTTTTCTTCCCAAGGATACTCGTGGAGTTGAAGGCAATCCCAGGCCTGATTGAAGTCTACAGTCGCTTACACCAAGAAATGAACAAGTCTATCATTCTTTCTGTTTCTAACACAATATATACACACACAGATGCAGGTAATACATTTGCATTCATTTGCACCCTTGTATGAACTGCCTTCCCACCCCCCGTTATTTGCACATATTTGTTGGTAGAGATGGATGCTTTGCTTCAGAGGCTCAGCCAAGAGAGCAGACTTGCCTCACTTCCCAGCCCGGTGCCGATGGGCTCTCTAACTCGTGCATCTGGAACCTAGAGACAGGTGGTGAGAACCGACAGTCGCAAGGCGCACTGTTACGGCATTTTAAACGTGAAGTGAATACACAGGTGTTACACACTCTTCTTGGAAGACTCAAAGGACTCAAAGGTTTCTGCCCATGGTTGTCGCAGGCCTGCAATTAAAGCACTCAGGAAGCTGAGGCAGGGTTGAAAGTTTGAGGCCAGACTGAGCTACATAGAGAAATTGTCTCAATTGAAAAAAAAAAGACAGAAAAAGAAAAAATTCTCAAAGAACTATGGATTGCAAAATAGCTAATATCTAAAGACACAAGGTCATTGGGTTACTCCAAAAAATGGAGGAGGGCTCTGAGTCACAACAGAGAGGATCCCACAGAGACGCAAGGGCAGTATATCAGCTATTTAAAAGCACAAAGGGCTGGAGCCCAGAGCTAACCAAAGCTGCCTTAGACCAGACAGGATTTCCATGGCACACACTCCCAAGGAGCCCTTCCCTCCCATTCTCTATGAAGACTAATCCACGACCCAACAGAAGGGATATGAGCTTTTGGTTCCAGGACAATGGTGTCACTAAAGGTTCAATCTCTTCACACAGCTGGTTGGGCAGCCTGAGAGGCTCTGCAGGAAAAGCCCCAGTGGTGCTCAACAAACCAGACCGCAGAAGGACAAAGGCGACCTGGCAGTCCTCACTGAGTTTGGGGTTCATCAGTATAGATGCTACACGCTAAGATATCAGCAGAGGAGAGCTCCAACTTGAAAATGCCTCAGGCCTACTGACAAGGAAGCAAGCCATGTTCTTCTGATCCCACAAAGGAAGCAAGGTGACAGGCAGCACCAAGGACAGCAGTGGGAAGCAGACAGGACGTGCTGAGCAGCACACCTGGTGATGTTAGGAGGCAGAGGGAACTTCTCCAACGCCAGTCTTCTAAAGCCCAATCCACCAAGCTTGTTCTGTTATTTATTTTACTTTTATTTTATTTTTTTGGTTTTCCGAGACAAGGTTTCTCTGTGTAGTTTTGGTGCCTGTCCTGGATCTCACTCTGTAGACCAGGCTGGCCTCAAATCACAGAGATCCGCCTGGCTCTGCCTCCCGAGTGCTGGGATTAAAGGCGTGCGCCACCACCGCCCGGCCTGTTCTGTTATTTTATCACTACTGAATGTAGTGTGGTGGGAATTCTGAGTCACCAGACGTTTCTTTTGAGAAATACCTTTATAGAAGTTAATCTACTGGCCACTCATTACAGGAGAGTAGGCCTCTGCCCACTTCACCACCTAAAGGCCTGAAGGTGCCAGAAGGGGCCTCTAACTTCTTCCAGCAGAAAGTCCAACAGGAAGCAGGTGGCTAAGAGAGTAGGGATAAAAGGTCCGGAAGAGCTGACATGAACACTCACTCTATCAGCCCAGGGTGGAAATGGGATGCAGAGTAAGGATGGACGAGGGCTGGGCATTGCGGCTAGTGCACTTGCCTAGCATGCTCCAGGTCCCTGGCTCAGCACCAAAGAACAACAAAAAAATTTAAAAAGCAACAAAGTCACAAAAGTAGGGATGTGAGCCGGGCAGTGGTGGCGCACGCCTTTAATCCCAGCACTTAGGAGGCAGAGCCAGGCAGATCTCTGTGAGTTCGAGGCCAGCCTGGTCTACAGAGCGAGATCCAGGACAGAGCTACACAGAGAAACCCTGTCTCGAAAAACCAAAAAAAAAAAAAAAAAAGGAGGGATGTGAGCAGAAACAGTGACTTCTTCAGAGTATAATGTTCATTTGTTTAGTTTAGTAAATGACTCAAACAAAGGAAAAGGAAACTAACATTTATTGGGGCATATATATGTATCATGTATGCCTGGCCTTGTGCAAGTTCTCAGCTACGTATTCCTTTGATCCTCACACCAACCTGTGAAGAAGGTATTATCCTCCTGTTTGTCAGGGAGGGATATGAGGCTCAGAAAGGTTAGGCAGTTTGTTCAAAAACACAGAACCAGAAACCAAACTGAGTCCTAAGTCTCAAACTCTACCCCTAGTCTTTCCTACCTGCTGGAACCCCTCCCCTTTCTATCCCCATAGCCCATGGCTCCCGAACAAGAAGTCTGCCCCATCCTACCTTGGGAGGATGCAGTCAGTTGTGGGGATTAAGACATAAATAAAAAATAAATAGCAGGTCAAGTCCCAGCAGTGAGGATGCCCCTTCCATACTCATGCTGTGGGAAGGTCACTGTGCCATTCACAGCTGCTGGGGGGGGGGGGGGGTGCAGCATGGGCCCCGATTGGGAGAAACTGGAACCACAGCCGCCAAATGCTGCAGTGGGTGGGCTAACCAGCCCCTCGTGGGCTGCATGGCTTTGAGAACAAAACGTCTGGAGCAGGCAGCGGCCGTGGGCAGTCACCATCCTCCTCCATCTGTTCATTTCACCGGTGTTTGTGATCCAAGAGGGATTCAAAATCGGGGGAACACACAAGTTTGTGCTTCACATGTCCCAGGACTGTCATCTCCCCTGTCCTGCTGTCTCCAAGGCCCACAGACACCAGTTCCTGCCATTCAACAGAGACGTCAGTGAGAACCACACACCCAACTCAGCCCTCAGTCCTGGGACCCACGAGTCCCCCTCACTGCCTCAGCACAGGCCACTTAGTACTTCCCAAAGCCTCTCCCTGGCTCTCAGGGTCTCACCTGCAAGAAAGAGCAGGTTGTTCCCATGGTCACATCCAGGGTCACCTTGCCCAGGAGGAGCTGCACCTTCCCCGATTTTCGGATGAGCAGCTTGCCCACTTGACCCTCTGTCAGGTCAGCCAAGGTACAAGCGTTCTCTGCCAACCTAGCCTCCTGTGGAAAGGAGAAGGAGATAGATGCTAGGCAACAACATTCATGAACGAACCCCATTCTGTTTCCCAAAGAGAAATGCATCTGCAGCAGAATTCGCTGCAACAAGGACTGTGTCCCGGAGCTATCAGCCTGCAATTTCCCCAGAACTCACTCTTGAGCATACCCGGTCTTTCTCCTGCTTTATGACTACCATCTGTCCATCCTCGCCCTGCACCTCTGTCTTGATAGGCTTGATGTCCTGAGTGGGTGGCTGCCCAGGAAGGGTATCAGGCAGCTGAAGGAAGAGCAGCTCCTCGTCCTTGCTGAGGCTCAATTCCCTGAGCAGCTCTGCCACAGACACGTCCTTCGGGAGACCAGGGGTCTTCCTGGCTGTTTTGGGAGGGGCCTTCGCCTTGGCCTCCTCTTCCTCATCCTGTGGCTCCTCTTTCACTGCCCAAAGTGAGATAAAGGAAAAGACATCAAATAGGCACCCACCAAGCCAGCTCACCGTTCCCCACCCTTCACACCCATGTATCCCACCACTGCTCAGCCCGGAGGCTGGAGCTGCCAGTTATAAAGAGGAGCAAGGAAGAAATTCAAGAGGTGTGCAGCTTCTCTAAAACGGGACAGCTGAGGCCAAGTATACTGCTTTACAATGACATGTGAACTCTGAGGAGAGGCTGGAGCTGCCAGTTATAAAGAGGAGCACGGAAGAAATTCAAGAGGTGTGCAGCTTCTCTGAAACGGGACAGCTGAGGCCAAGTGTACTGCTTTACAATGACATGTGAACTCTGAGGAGAGGCTCTGTCTTTGCTCTGTGCCTATACTTTTGAGTGGGAATGAAAAGGAGGCGATGGTGAGCAGCAGTCTTGGAGGTCACGTGAGGGCTTCTGGGGACAGCTCGGGGACAGAAGTGAGCTGACACAGGATACCTTTTACAGAAGGCACGTCCACTTCCATGTCTTCTTCCTTGGGGCCAGCTGAAAAAGGCTTAACATCCGGCTCTTCACTCTCCTCCTTAAAAAGCCACCCTGAATGAGCCAGTGGCAGCTGCACTGGCATGTTCCGTGTGTCATTCTTGAGCCCGGGGTCATCGATGAACTGCCGAAGAGTTGAAGTCACACAGAATGTCAGCATATATGCCCAGGCCACCGTCCACTTCAGTACCCACCTCTCTTTTCTTTCCTTTGTGAATGTAAGCAAAAGCTCCAGCACATCAGTGAGCCCTGCACTCCATGCCCTGGCTCCCTAGAAGCCTGTCTGTTGTGGAATGTTACTTTAACTATGCTAAGATGCGTTGAGTTTGTTATACCATGTAAAGATGGGTCGCTTTCCCTGCCAAAGAAACCTGATTGGTCTAATAAAAAGCTGAACAGCCAATAGCCAGCCAGTAAAGGGATAGGTGTGGCTGGTGGGCAGAGAGAATAATAGGAGAAATCCGGACTCGGGAGAGAAGAGAATGAGGGAGAAAGAGGGAGATGACAGCCAGCCAGACACGGAGGAAGCAGGAAAAGTAGGACACACAGAATGAAGAGAACGTCAAAAGCCTTGAGGCAAAATGTAGATGAAAAAGAAACAAGCTAATATAAGTTATAAGAGCTAGCCGGGTGGTAGTGGTGGTGGTGGTGGCGGCGGCAGCGGCGGCACACGCCTGTAATCGCAGCACTCAGGAGGCAGAGGCAGGAGGATCTCTGTGAGTTCGAGGCCAGCCTGGTCTACAGCATGAGTCCCAGGACAGCCAGAGCTGTTACACAGATAAACCTTGTCTTGGGGAAAGGAAAAAAAAAAAAAAAAAAAAGAGCTAGGGGGACAGGCCTAAACTAAGGTTGAGCATTCATAACTAATAAGAAGTCTCTGTGTCATGATTTGGGGGCTGGGGGTCTGAGAAAGCCTGCTCCACCTGTCCCCCAGGCTCCTGGTACCTACATCATCCTTCTCCAGCATGCGCAGGATCTGCTTGGTTTCTTCGTCTGTTTCTCTCTTCTCTTTTTTGATGTTGATGATATGGGAAGGTCCCATGTCTGACATATCCACTGTCTTATCCCAGTTCCCTGTGGGAAATTATCCTGTTCACTAGGGATAAATAAGGAAGATGGCCACAGCAAGGAAAACCAAATTGGGAATGGAGAATTCCATTGCTCTGCCTTCTCAGGCAGTGTGAACTGAAACCCACAACAGACCCCTTCTGGGTACCTTTTTTTTTCATCATTTCTGCAGGGCCCTGCTCGAAGATAGAATGGGACTGGATCACTTCCGGGCGGCCACGTCCCCGTCCGTGACCCTCACGTTGGCGGTCTCTATCCCGCTCACGCTTTTCCTTCTTCATGGTTACATCTTCCTTTGGTCTGGAAATGAGAACAGATAAAAGGGTCTGCCTGAGGAAACTAACCCTCCTTGGCCACCCCATTCCATCCACCTGAGCAGAGTTCGTGAGGCAGTAAGTACATCAGGGGAAGCGGAACCCAATCCCTTGCTGGAGCCTTTCCTTCTTTCGTAAGGCAAGGCCTTTCATTTCCCTTTACCTTCTTGTCCAAAATGTGGGGGTTTTGTTTTGTTTTTCACTGCCTGAAAGCAGAAAGGCTGGGACGAAGAGGAACTTGAGGAAGTGTGAGGAGCTCGGCCCCACGTTAGCAGTATTACAAGGTGGCCTAAACTACAACAGCTGGAGCCTTCTGGATGGCTGTGTGGCCCCTGAAGTTTCCTTTTCCTCTCCTCTCCTCCACTTCTTTCTTCCCTCAGGTACTCTCTGCCATGTGTCCACTGCCACATCACAGAGCAAAAGAACCACCCCATCATGGACTAAAATCTCCAAAACCTTGAGATTTTCCTCTCTATAAATTATCTCAGCTATTTATTACAGTTAAAAAAAAAAAA
>CABHPP010137964.1:0-50691 GCA_902168425.1 Peromyscus attwateri
AATACTGCCGTTTGATTGTAGTTTCTGTTGGAGACATCTTTTTTTTTGTTTGTTTGTTTGTCTTTTTGTTTTTTTGTTTTTCGAGACAGGGTTTCTCTGTGTAGCTTTGCGCCTTTCCTGGAACTCGCTCTGTAGACCAGGCTGGCCTCGAACTCACAAAGATCCGCCTGCCTCTGTCTCCCGAGTGCTGGGATTAAAGGCGTGTGCCACCACCGCCCGGCTCAATGGAGTTTCTTGTGGTAACTTTCCCAAAGGGCAGAGAAAGTGTGTGCACACACAGCACATGTGTGTGTATCTTTGATGGGAGGAAGCGTGGTGTGAGCAAGCATAGGTCTGAGAACAACAGAGGGAGAGTAACGGTCTGGTATACAGTCTCATATACAGTCATGCCAAGGCTGCTGATCAGTCTGCTCTTGCCACTGCAGAATGTAAAAGGCTTTGAGTGGGTGTGACTGCCAGCCCATGTGTCTTCCCCACCTCTAGGTCTTTACCTGACTCAGGAAGAAGACCTTGGGAAGAGCTCTGAGTCATAGAGGAGGAGGGAGTGGAGCTGGGGTGGGGATCTTGAGCCACCTGTGCCCTCTGCCTGGCTGGGCACTGTTCCTGCCTTCAGATCCCTCCTCAATCTCTGTGGGCCTTGCACCTGGCACTGGCTTTCCTCTATTCTCCAATACTCTGGGTGAGCAACAGGCTTAACACACTTATGTAGGTGAGGAGATGGACAGGTGGGACTCTCACACCAACAGAAGTTGCAGGTGTGTCTGCGACAGGGCAGTGAGACCAAAGTCGGCTGGTGAATTGGGGTTTCCACACGATGCCTAGTCTCCAGTCTCTAATCCACGTCCCTCCTCGGCCTGCATGACAAAGATCCATCTGAGATCTCCACTGTACAGAACTCCAGCCCTGAAGGCCAGGAGGCCACACATTCTAGGCCAGACTTGGCTTTTCCTTCTTATCCTAAGTCCACACTTCTGCGGTCAATTCAGGGGTCATCATGGATTCTGATAATCCCCCACCCCTCCAGAATTTCCTTTTTCTCAGTGTGAGGGAAATATCTAGAGTAACCTTCAGGCCAGTGGAGGGAGCGGCAGAAAGGTTGCCAGGGAGCTGGGATCAGCAGAGGCAAACAAACGTGTGTGTGTGTGTGTGTGTGTGTGTGTGTGTGTGTGTGTGTGTGTCCCTGTGGATAGTGGCTCTGCTTTCATCCTATCAAGCCTCCTTTGAGGTCCCTGTCTCTCCAGTAACCCTCTCAGGTGCTAGAGAGAGGTCACTGGTGCCACCTGGTGCCACCTGGAGAGCAAGGGGAGGATGGGATCTGTCTTCTCTCTAAGCTCCAGATTCTGTGGGGGACCCTCAGGGAGAGGTGGGGCTTTTCCTGTGCCCCTTGCTTATGTCTTATCCTTTCCTATCTTGAAGCCACAGTGAGGATCTCTAATATACTAATAATTCACAGCCCCATATGTTTTCTAGATCATATTAGCTCCAGGACCCGTGAGGTCTCTCTTGTCACATCACGTGGGAGCCGGGCAGCATGCTAGCTATTTTCTCCTTATCATAGGGAAGGAAAGGTCCTGAAAGATGGCCCAACCTGGGTCTGTTGGTCCCAGTATCAGCTGTCACTCAACCTGTTATTGAATGCCTCAGATCAGTCACTAAGAGGACTCTGGAGTCACTGCCTGGTTTGTGCCTCGCTCCACTTTCCCATCGCTAATGCAGCCCAGACTTCAAGGAACAGGACTCAGGGCAGCTGGATCCTAGCTGGGTGTGTCAGGCCCTGATCAAATCAAGTAAATCTCGGGAAAGTATCCAGGAGGTGAAGCCGATGGCCTCAGAGTCAGGAAGATCGCACCCCCACCCAGGGCCCCCAACAGACCCTTCACCCCCTGTTCAAGCTGCTCACCCCCACCATGGATCATGGCCCCCATGATAGAGGGGAACCATGAGGTCTCACTGTTGGTGGCCTGGAAGTCACGCTGCAGATCAGTGAAGAAAACGCCAATGCAAGAAGGGAAGCCCAGGGTGAGGGCCTGGGTCACCAGGGAGGCCAGCAGGACTACCCAGGCCCATCTACCATCTGCTTGCTCCAGAGCCTGGGGCATTCTCAGCTACCAGGATCGTATCGCCGCCGCCGCAGCCTTACTGCCACCTTGAGACCACAGCCTGGATGGGAAGAGAACGGAGCCTGTGGCTGGCAGGCTGCCAGCCCTCCTTCAGCCCACCTGCCACCCTGCCTGGGTGACTGAAACTGCTTCCTCCTTATGCTCCAGCCCCAAGCATCAAGGAGGGGCACCGCCCCCTGGGAGGTGGCAAGAGGCCTTTGCATTGGCCTTGGCATTTCCTTTCACCCACTTCCCAGGGACAGCCTGGCGGGAGGTGGCAGAAAGCTGCAGGGGAGGGGCGGGCAGTGACCAATGGCACAGGTAGGTCAGTGGAGTTCTCTCTAGCTATTACATCACCTGGAAACTGGCAGGCAGCGCTTTCTAAACCCCTTGATAACTGTCTTGAGACGAGAGGACCAGGGGCCAGTAACGTCCTGGTGTCTCCCAAGGTGGATATGGATCCACTTCCAAACGTCTATGGCCAAGCTGCCTTCATAGCAGCACCACCTTTCAGCACACCACAGGATCAATCCAGTTCACCACCAGCGAGCAAGCTGGTGCAGAGGGCACACGCCACAGCTCAGCAAGGGCACGGGACCTGAAGGGTGCAAAGAGGCCTTGGAAACCACCTTCCACCTTATGACACTCCTTTTACGAGGTGTTGAAGATCAAGAGTTAGGCTCCACGGAGCTATGCTGAATCCTGTCACCTGTGAAGGGCATTTTCCTGAGCACCCCCACACTTACATACACATACACGGAACTACGAAACCATCTCCTCCTTCCCTCTACTGCCTTCCATATTCATTCCATCTCTCTCCTTTCTTCCTTTTCCTTCTTCCTTTTCCTTCTTCCTTTTCTTTCTTTCTTTCTTTCTTTCTTTCTTTCTTTCTTTCTTTCTTTCTTTCTTTCTTTCTTTCTCTCTCTCTTTCTTTTCTTTTTTTTTGAGTTGGGGTCTGGCTAACTGGTTTGGAATTTTCATTCAGCCATGATCCTTCCACCTCAGCCTCCTGTACCACTGAGTCCAGCCAACCCCAGAGTTTTAAAGCAGTTCTATACAGAGAAGCCGGCCATGCCCTGCTCTGAGTTCTCTATTCTGCGCAGAGCCAAAATTTGGAGTAAAAATGCTCAAGTAGGCTCTGGAGGTAGATATAGTTCAGGGGTGCATCACGTGACTAGCAGTGTGAGGCCCTAGGCACAGTCACCGGCGTCCCACACAATTAAAAATAACGCTAAGGCAGAAATGACTCAGCATCTTGTTCCAAGTCTCTCTCTCTCTGCCTTTGTTTTGGTCTCTTAATAAAATTTATTTTTATTTTATGTGTATGGGTGTTTTGTCTACATACCACTTGCATGCCTGCTGCCTTTGAAGGCTGGAAGAGGGTGTCATAGGAACCCCTGACACTGGAGTTACAGCTGGCTGTGAGGCACCATGTGGCTGCTGAAAATTGAACCTGGGTCCTCTAAAAAAGCAGCCAGTGCTCTTAACTGCTGAGACATCTCTCCAGCCCTCTTTCTTTTTTCTTTCTTTCTTTTTTTTTGGTTTTTCAAGACAGGGTTTCCCCGTGTAGTTTTGGTACCTATCCTGAATCTCACTCTGTAGACCAGGCTGGCCTCGAACTCACAGAGATCCGCCTGGCTCTGCCTCCCAAGTGCTGGGACTAAAGGTGTGCACCACCACTGCCCAGCCTAACTTTATTCTTATAGATATCAGTAGATTGGAATGGATTGAAGAGGGGGCTCAGAGGGTAAAAGTGCTTGACCCATGACCTGAGGCTGGATCCCCAGGAGCCACATACAAAGCTAAAAAGCCCATAAGATGACTCAGAGTGTAAAAACACTTATGGCCAAAACCAATGACTTCAATCCCCTGGGACCCACATGGAAGAAAGGGAGAACAGAGATTGACCTCTCAGAAGTTGTTTCTGATCTGTATCTATGCAAATAAATAAATGTAATTAAAAACAAAAGCAGAAATCTGTAATCTCAGCACTCAAACTGTGGCCAGATGTGAGACAGAGACAGGAGGCTTACCCAGAAGCAGAAGGTTGGGGACCAGCTAGCCTGAAGCATTTGGAGAAGCAGCAGACATGATCCCGCCTCAAAACAAAATAGAGGGCCAGGACTGACTCCTAAAGCTGTCCTGCGACACCCACCTGAGTGCTGCGGCACATGTGGGCCCCATGCCACCCCAAACACTGGAGTGTGATGAAGGACTTAGAGTTAGTGTGGTCAAGAATCCAGCTGACTCCAGGAGTAAAGTCAATGACCCTGTTACTGCTTGTGAGTCTGTGAACAGTCAACACATTCTGACAACGTGGAAAGACACAAACACATTGTGTATGTTCATGGCACAGTTAGCCTAAACTGGATCTACCCTAAGCTGTCTTCTTCCAGGCTCTAAACCTCCTCCCTGCATGGAGGACCCCAGGGGCTCTGCCAAGATGGGTATCCCATCCATCACAGCCTCAGGATGTGTGAGCAAGGGTGTGAGCCTATGTGCAGAATGAAGGCTTCATTAACTTCCTTCCCTTGACTCTGCATGGGATATTCAGCACCAGCGATGTCCTCGGCCCATCTTTCTCCCAGCAGAGATGGGACCTTGATGGCAGCCGCACCAGAAAACCTGTTCTGGCCTTTTTTTAGTTCTGTTCCTTTTTTTTGTTTGTTTGTTTTTCGAGACAGGGTTTCTCTGCGTAGCTTTGTGCCTTTCCTAGAACTTTAATTCTGTTCTTACAGCCAGTGGAAAAGCAGTGGGTGCTTCTGGATCCCGTCTGCCCCACAGTCAAGATTCTACACCCTTCCCCAAGGCTGACCCCTTCTCCCCAACTCATCCAGCCCTTAAGCCTCCATATTCGCTCCTTCCCCAGTTTACCGGCCTTGCTCACTTCCTCCTGTCCCTACAGTTCCCTCTCCTCGCTGACCAGCTCTGGTTCCTTCTTGCTTTTCTTTGATCAGACCTCTAGATGGTGAAATCTCTTTTAGTGTCCTTATCAGGCCTGGACAGCCTTGTTGGGTCACTTTACACGGGTACGTGTGACCTTTACTCTGTACTCTGTCTTCCTCAGTCCTGTCAGTGGTTAGGATCGCCTCTTCCTGGCATTCCCTTTCTCCAGGCCTTAGGAGACCTCTGTTCCAGGGGCCAATAACCAAGGTCAGTCAGAGCCTGGACTTTGGCTCTGTACATAGGGATTCTTATGTGTGAGCTCTGAGGACCCCCAGTGTCCCCCGGAACCACTGCTACCTTCTGCAGATTCATCCTTCCACTCCAGAACTCTAGGGTCACACACATGCATTTGTGTGACATAGATATTTCAGCCCCCTCTCTGATGCATCTGGTCCCTTTTAGGACCTTGGCTGCTCTGGTTCTGAAGTTCTTAGCCAAAGAGAAGTCTCATCAGTTTTTCAAGATTTAGTCCAGCTGGCACCTTTAGTAGGGCACCTTGATCGCTACCCTAGGCTAGCCCCTCTCATTTATACTCTTTTGTATCAGGCTTTCTTTTGACTGCCAACCAGCTCCCAAATCATGACACAGAGACTTATTATTAGTTATGAATGCTCGCCCTTAGCTTATGCTTGTCCCAATAGATCTTATAACTTAAATTAACCTGTTTCTCTCCATCTATGCTTTGACTTGGGCTTCTTACCTTTCTTTCATTCTGTGTGTCCTACTCTCTGTCTGGCTGGCTGGTGGCCCCAGGTGCCTCCCTCTCTTTCTCACTGGTTCTCTCCCCTCTCTTCTCTCTCCTCTCTAGATTCCTCCTCCTATTTATTCTCTCTGTCCGCCAGCCCCTCCTGTCCCTCTCCTGCCTAGCTATTGGCCGTTCAGCTTTTTATTAGACCAATCAGGTGCCTTAGGCAGGCAAAGCAACACATCTTTACATTGTTAAACAAATGCAGCATAAACAAATGTAACATACCTTTACATAGTTAAATTAATATTCTACAACATAAACAAATGTAACACATCTTTACATAGTTAAAGTAATATTTCACAGCACTCTTTAGTACTGGTTTTGAGCTGACCAGATGGCTCGGTAGGAGAAAATGTTTGCTGCACAAACAAACCTGAACCTGGGAGTGTGATCCCCAGAACCTAGGATGGAAGGTGGGAACTGAGTCCTGAAAGTCGCTGTCTGACTACCACCCTCATGCCGTGTACACCCACACATACATACCCGCCCTGAATAATAACAATAAATAAGTAAAATAAAATAAATTTAAAAGAAAAAGTAAGCATGGTAGTGGTGGCGCACTCCTTTAATCCCAGCACTCAGGAGGCAGAGACAGGCGGATCTGAGTGAGTTTGAGGCCAGCCTGGTCTACAGAGTGAGTTCCAGGACAGTCAGGGTTGTTACACAGAGAAGCCCTGTCTCAAAAAGAAAAAAACAAAACAAACAAACAAAAACTAGTATTCATACTACCTGAAAGGGTCATTCTCTCATTTTGTAACTTCTTTTACCCTTCCATCCCCCATCTGAACTTGGAACAGGGGTCTGTTTCTTTTCTCCAACCAGCCTTAGGCTGAGCACAAAGATAATGTTAATGTGGCCCATTCGTGATTCCCAAGGGACAAAAGAGCCCAGGATCAAAGGTGATCTGGCTTTCTGTCATGTTGGAAGCCACAGATTGTGGACACTCTCTGGTGAATACTTGGGAAATGGAGGAGACAGAATCAAGACTCTTTGTCCTCACTTTCTGTAAGTTGGGGGTGAGGTTGGGCTGAAGAATCTGTCAGTCTCAACTCTCAGGGATGCCCTAGCCAGAGAAGACTGGCCTCAGAGCCAAGCCAGAAGAGGACATCGGATTCCCCTCGGACTAGACCTTCAGGTAGCTGTGAGCCTCCATCATGTGGGTGCTGGGAACTGAACCTGGGTCCTCTGGAAGAGTAACCAGTGCTCTTAAGCACTGAGTTATCTCTCCAGGCCCAACTCTGCCCATTTTCATGTTTGCATGCGTATTTCTCGTGTATGAGTGCACATTTGTGTGGGTGCACCTGCTCCTGTGCCCATGTGGTGTGGAGGCCTGAGGGTGATGCTGGACTCATGGCTCTTCTACCTTATTCTTTGGAGCAGACTCTCTTAATCAAAACCAGAGCTCACTGGTAAGGCTAGTTTTGATAACCTTAGCTTGCCCTGGGGGATACTTGGTTTTTGCTTCCTGAGGCTGGAATTACAGGAGGGTCACCAGGCCAACCTGGTATTTACTGGGTTTCTGGGGATCCGAACTCAGGTCCTCAGTGCTTGCTCAGAAAGCACTTTACCCACGGAGCCCTCTCCCATCTCCATCTACTTTGAACAGCCTGTACTTCAGGATGGTGTCTGTATTCAGGAGCTGAGTCCTCCTGCCTCTGCACTGGCAGCCACAGGGAAGCCAAATGCTGCTTTGTGAAATGAGGTGGCCAGTGCAAGACCCAGGCTGAAGCCACTGTTTCATACAGTATGGCTCTCCCTTAGTAAACACATATCTCCAGGCATGACCTTCTCTCTTTCTGGGCTCTCTTTTTCCCACCAGGATGGGGAATCTACACCACTTTCTTGACTGGTCAGCATTCCCACCAGGTACAGCTCAGAAATACCTAGACAGGCCCAGTCTTGCTATTTAACCCTAGAGGTCAGGAACTTGCTTTGGAGAACCCCCACCTTAAGGTGCCACAGTCCCCAGGCACCCCGGGCTTTGGAAGCCAGGCATAGGAGAAGACTTTCCTGCTTCTTTGCCCCCACTGAAGCCTCCACAGTCAGGAAGGAACCCCATAGACCCACTAGCAGGGACTCTGCAACTGTACCATCAGGGACAGGCACTTTCTGTAAGGTAGGAGGGATACTTTGGAGGCAGAGCAGCCTACCGAGCCATCCTTTCCTAGGCTCTAAGGAGGCTAGAGTCTGCTCTACTCCCTCTCAGCCTGTGGTCAGCTGCCCCACCCTCCTGCTACAGCACTTGGAGGGTGAGGCAGGGACACTCAGTGAGTCCCTTGGAGGGTGAGGCAGGGATGCACAGTGAGTCCCTTGGAGGGTGAGGCAGGGACGCACAGTGAGTCCCTTGGAGGGTGAGGCA
The DNA here is from genome assembly GCA_902168425.1 of Peromyscus attwateri. Lineage (NCBI taxonomy): Eukaryota > Metazoa > Chordata > Mammalia > Rodentia > Cricetidae > Peromyscus > Peromyscus attwateri. The sequence continues at coordinate 8,153 of CABHPP010137964.1, forward strand.
GGGATAGGTAAAGAGTTCATGCTTGGGAGGGGCAGGCTGCAAGTTGTAGTGGGTGGAACCCACCTTCCAACCTACCCAGGAAGTTCAGATGGGATTTCTGAAGGAGATTTGACCTCATGGGGATTTGGGGGACATCTGGCCAGGGACTTTGGTAACTTTGACTGTGCAGTGTCAGGATCCAGATATATTTGCATATCACTATAATTTTCATACTCCAGAGGCACACGTTCTGGCTTCCTTATGAGTCTCTTCTGGCTTCAGGCCCAAGGAGTAGGAGTGAGAAAGTCCTAAACAGACTGTTTCTCTGGGCTGGTAAGATGGCTCCATGGATAAAAGGTGCTTGCTGCTAAGCCTGATGACCTGAATTCAATTCTCAGGTCTGACTTGATGGGAAGAGATAACCAGTTCTCAAAAGCTGTCCTGTAACACTACACTTGCTACTCTTCCAGGGTACTCAAATTTGGTTCCCAGCACCCACCTTCAGCAGCTCACAACCATCTGTAACTCCAGCTCCAGGGTATCTGACACCCTCTTCTGAATTTCTCAGGTACACACACACATACCAAAGTAAATATTTTTTTAGTACTTCATTTTTATTTTATGTTCATTGATTCTTTGCCTGCATGTGTATCTGTATGAGGGTGTCAGAAGCCCTGGAACTGGAGTTAGACAGTTGTGAGCTGCCATGTGGGTGCTGGGAATTGAACCTGGATCCTCTGGAAGAGCAGTCAGTGCTCTTAACTGTTGAGCCATCTCTCCAGCCCTACAAAGAAAATTAAACAAACAAACAAACAACAAAACAAACAAACAAACAAAAAACCCCCACAAAACAAGATGGGTGACTCCCGAGGAGCACCTCTGGTCCCCACATGTATGAGCACATATATACATTGCACCTGTACACATATAAACACACACAAACATGAACGTATACATTAATTAATTATTCAGTTAATTAATTAACCAAGACTCACAAACATAAAGAACTCTCTCAACTCACTAGTGGAAAAACAAATAACCCCATTAAAAAAAAAATAGATAAGGTGGATGTGGTGGCAAGCTCCCAGAACAAGGGATACTTACCTAACAACTCCAGCTCTGAAATAAACAAAGAAACCAAAGAAAGGGCAAAGTACTTGAACAGACACTAGCCTGAAGCTACACAAATGTCCCACAAACACTTGGAAAGATGTTAATCCTCCTTAGTCATCAAGGAAAAAACTACGAACCAACCCACAAAAAGACATCACTTCACACCAGTGGGGTGACTTCACTCTGGATTGAGTGGGGGTCACTGTCCTTAACCTGACTGCAAGGATCTTTTATTTAGAGGTCACCTCTGGGCCTGTGCATTGTTTTTTTTGGCTAACAGCTCGATGGTCCTATTAGTTCTGTAGGAGAGATAGTGGAGGCTGTACTTATGCATCAGGCCGTCCCTTGCCCTAGCCCAGAGCAGTTCTGTGAAGGACAGCACCTCTCCACCATGCTGGATCTCTGTCTCCTCTCCTCACCCTGTATTCTGGCAGGGACTCACACCCGGAGGCACCTTTTCTTCTGTGTAAAAGTCAAACAGCTTTCTCAGGATTCCTCACACCTCCAGGCAGCCCCACCCTAAACTTTGACCTCCCCTTTATCAAGATGGAGCAGATAGAGCTCTGGACACACTTCTCCCTCTCCTGAACTGAGACACCTCTTACGGTTGAGGCTCCCGCTGGGCTAGGGTATGATCTTGGTGGCTGCAGGTCCAGAGCCGATTCTTAGCCTCCCCCAGGCCTCCTGTCACCCTATCTCCTGAGAGTGTAGGACTGAAGACACAGCCTAGTCACAGGCCCAGCTTTGATAGCCCCTGTGGTAGTTGTCAATGAAGGCTGGGTGACCGTGGACCCAGAGTTACAAGGACTGCTATCCAGTTTGTTCAGAGCAAGAAGGAGGTGTCTGCCCCAAATCAGAAGTCTTCAGGAATTAATAAGTAACTAGTACATTTGGTAAAGGTGGTGCATACCTGTAATCCCAGTCCTGGGGGTGTGAGGTAGGAGCACTGTGAGTATGAGGTCATCCCAAGTTATAGAGCAGGACCTTGTCTCTCTCTCTCTCTCTCTCTTTTTTTTTTTTTGGTTTTTGGAGACAGGGTTTCTCTGTTAGCTTTTGGCCTTTTCCTGAAATCCCTTTTGGAGACCAGGCTGACCTCGAACTCACAGAGATCTGCCTGCCTCTGCCTCCCGAGTGCTGGGATTAAAGGCATGTGCCACCACCGCCCGGCTGGACCTTGTCTCTTGATGGGTCAATGTGGCAGGTAAAATAGTAACTTGTAATTAAAAGCATACTTATTGTAAGAGCAGTATGAAGTCATCATATTCGATGGTTGGTTACCCAGCAATGGACATGTATGTACTCATGGTTTCTTCCTATCTGTGAGATAATTTTCGCTATAATCTTTCTCTTTACCTAGCTGCCTTCAGGTGTCAGCTTCGAGGCCTCCAGATTGAGGCATACATCTGTCATGTGCTGGGTCCCTCCCATGAGAACTGGCAGTTTCCCAAGCAATTAGCAAATCCAGGGACCAGGGTCAGACTAACACTGACAAGGGCAGGGAACTGACCTCAGTATTAAGGCTAGGGACATTCTGGCTCATGGGTAGGTCAGGAATGGAGTTCTGTCTCCTTGGGTTGCTGATGGGTTCCTGGATCTAAAACTAGGTCCTGGGGTGCATTGAAAACTGCAGGTGGGCTCCTTGGCTCTATGCTCCTCTCCCCAGCTCTTGACCTCTGTGACTCTGATGTTCCTGGTGTGTCCTGAGTGCCCTCTGCTGGGACATCAGGAACAGTCTGTCTGGGCTTTGATGGGACTGGCTGCTGCGGTGTCTCCTTATATGTCTGCCGCTCCCTTTTGCACCTGTCCCTGGGAACAATTCTCCACCCCCCCTCGCCCAGGGTTAATGGAGCCCACCTCTGTCTTCGGTCTGCATGGCGGCCACTTTAACTTTTTTTTTCTTTTATTTTTAAAAATTTATTCTCTCATACAATACATCCTCTCATACAATGCCACTTTTAAAAGTTACATTTTTCGGGGCTGGAGAGACAGCTTAGGGGTTAAGATTCTTTGCTGCTCTTACAGAGGGCCTGGCTTTGGTTCCTGGTACCCACATCAGTGGCTCACAACCTCCTGTAACTCCAGCTTCCGGGCATCTGACACCCTCTTCCGGTCTCCACAGGCACTGCACTTATACGGCACACACACAGCAAAGCATGCGCACATCGCAAACACTTGGAACCCGTGGGGAGAGTCCGACAGTGAGGAGGTAGAAGGCAAACTAAAAGTGTGGAAGATACCCCTCAGGCCCAACCTTTAAGACAGAGGAAGGGAAAACCCATGGTTTAGCACGTGGGTGGAGCCCTTAACTAATGACAGGAAAACTCAGCGGCTGAGCTGCTGGAATTGGGGAAGGCATTTTAATAGGAATCGATGCTCTTCCAGCCTGATGTGTGAGGTTGTGGAATAGGGGATTGGTGGACTCTGAGTGCACAGAAGCACAGGAACTGGGTGACAGGACCACCCATTCCTCCTTGAGACAAAGGTTGTAGAAACACAGGCAATAAGAAGAAAACTGTAGCGGTAACGCCTGCGCTATCACCACCCATTCACCATGTCCGAGCGAGGGGCTGTGGACCAAAAAACAGAGACAAGAGACAGCGGGTCATTCGCCTCAGCAGAATGCCGAATGCCGTTTATTGAAGGGGGGAGGAGGTCTTAAATACAGGCTTACAGCACAATGGGAGAACCCCGGAGGGCAGAAGTTCGCTACAGATGTTTTACAATCTTGCATTTAAGCTGTTAACGCCCAATATGCAGGATACACAGACAAGGAACTTCCCTTAAGCATTCAGGAGGGTGGAACCTGGCAGGGAATTAGCATAGGGAGGATCTCAAGGTCAAGGTCAGCAAACAAGGCAACAGCTCCCCAAAACGGGGCCAGCAGCCTGCAGAAAACCAATCCCCTGAGGGACTGGCTCAGATGAGGTGGGTTTCTGCAGGCTGAGGTCCCCACGGATGACAGGGACTGGAAGTCAATACCGGAAGGACAGGCTGTGTGTGCTGCTCAGTTCACTGGGTCAGCTAGGACTGTGCATACCTGAAAGTTAAGAAAAAAATTAATTCAGGGTACACCTGTGAGGGATTTTTGCTTAATTTGAAGTAGGAAGGTCCACTTCTAGTCCAGATCTTGAGGTGGGAAGACACACCTTTACTCCAGATATTTTTTTTTTTTTTTTCCCCTGGTTTTTCGAGACAGGGTTTCTCTGTGTAGCTTTGCACCTTTCCTGGAACTCACTTGGTAGACCAGGCTGGCTTCGAACTCACAGAGATCCGCCTGGCTCTGCCTCCCGAGTGCTGGGATTAAAGGCATGCGCCACCACCGCCCGGCTGACTCCAGATCTTTTGAGTTGGGAGAAGATTCACCTTTAATCTGGATCTGGATCTTGAGGTGGGAAGACACACCTCTAATCTGGGCCACATCTGCTGGAAGCTTTGTGAGGACGTGGAAGAAGGAAGCTTTTGCTCTTTGCCTGTTTGCTCTCACCTTATCAACAAGTCCACTTCTTTACTGGAATTAGAGACTACTTCCTCGAGATTCCAGAGTATACTGAAGACCAGTTGAGACACCCAAGCCTCGTGGACTCAGCAACTATTGGATTCTTGGACTTTTTGTTCACATCCAGCCATTGTTGCATTAGCTAGATATATGTATCATTCTATAAGTTCTGTTACTCTAGAGAACCCTGACTAATGCAAACAGGGACCTCTGGGTTGAGATGAAGGCTTTGCTGAGCTCCTGGTGAAACATTCTCTTCATGAGGTAGGAGAGGTTCTGGAAGATCTAAATGACACAGACTAGCACAGTCAATTAAATTGGAAGGTGCCTGTGTGTGGGGGGGTGTCTCTGCAGGTGTCGTACAGGGAAGTGAACCCCACAAAACCTGGTGCAGAGTGACTTTGTCAACCTGGATCAGACTTTAGGGAGTCTAATGACAGGCGGTCTATTCCCAATGTATTTAGTTCAGTACAATTTGAAAAAACAAAAAAGTTTCCTGGTGTAATACAATCTGTGGTGCACAAAGACACATAATTACATTGAAACTCAACTCACGGTACATGTCATTCCCTCTAAGAAGACTGGTTCTAGAGATAGGCTACCTATTCTAGCCTAAAGGCCTAAGGGTCTGTCCTGGTCTCGGCCATACAGATAGAATAGAGGTCATTTGGTCTGTTAGCCTCCTCTGGTCTGGGTTGGGGGAGCTTGGGGGAGCCTCTGGCTATCAGGGTCATTTAGATTACTAGTCACCTCCAGTCCTGGTTGTAGGAGCTTGATATGGCCTGGCCCAACAGATGACACAGATCACCAGACTGCTAATCACTTCCAATCTAAGCTTTCTGGATGGAAGAACAGGTTTTTCCAACTTTCCCACTGGAAAGACAATCCTGTATGTTTAACATTCCTGGTTTCTCTGGAGATCTGTGGGTGCAAGGATCTTCGTGCTATGCTCCCAACAGGCGCTCAAGATTTGAATGACAGGTAGCATGTCAGTTAGGTTGAAAGGTGCTAAAGCAGATGGTGGGGCCGTCATCGTCATCGTCGTTGTCGTCGTCGTAGTCACGTCAAAGCAAATGTGGCAGAATTGAGACAGAGTTCCTGGGGAGAAAACTGACAGCCGGCTGTGTGTTTGAGAGTCTCTGGAAGGTGTTAAAGCCCGAGCTACCACCACACGCACACCGATAGTGTGAAAGAAGGAGGGAATGATACCTTGGTGTAGGCGAAAAGCACTAAGTTTGTCCTAGGAGTGAGCAGAGACTTCTTCAGAGTATGCTGGATGCATTTCTCCCCTGAAAAAACGTACTCAGCCCAGGCCCCACCAACGGCCACGTGTGGCTCATAGAGTCACAGCACCAGCCCAGGGCCCCACCAACGGCCACGTGTGGCTATAGAGTCACAGCACCAGCCCAGGGCCTGTCATACCTGAGAAGCCAGCTTGAGCAGCAGGTACAGCAAGCAAGAGCACACATTTTTCATTCCTGCCTCTCAGGCAAGGGCAAGCCTGCCCCACCTCGCCCACTGGGGCCAGGAGGCGCACAGAAGACACCATGGAAGCACTGGAGTGCCCACAGGTGGGGGTGGCTGGATGGCTTTTGGAGGACTAGATGGGCTGGCAAGTGTCTCCTGTACATGTAACTATATCTAATGTTGCTGTTCTGAAGAAACAACTGATACAAGCGATGGATCTTTCACCCTGTGTTGATTGTTGCTAACATTTTCTTTTTTCTTTTTTTGAAGCAAGGTCTCACTCTGTAGCCCAGGCTGGCCTGGAACACACTATGTAGACAAAGGTAACCTGGAACTCACAGAGATTCACCTGCCTCTTTCTCCCAAATGCTGGCATTAAGGGTGTGCCCCCCCATGCCACCACACCCACCTAAGTGTTACTTTCTTAAAATGTCATATTCTTCTGTCCATGTTTACAAACCAAGCCCGAATTGCCTCATTACACGTTGTTAGTCAGGAAAGTGTCTGAGGCCCCACAAACCACACTACTACACAGCTCTTGGCTGCATGACAGAACCAGATGTTACAGCCCCATTGCTGAAGACACCACACGCTTTGGTTCAGGACATCAAGAAATCATACCGCAACTAAGCTAATTAGAAGCTCTCTTCTTATTGTCTGGCGTTCATAGTGCCAGAAAGCACTATGTAGATTGCCAGAGAGTGGTCTCTGACAGACCTTTCCCATTCTGGACCCTGGGAGCTACACTGCTAACCATACCAGGCAAGATGTTTCCACTTACGCAATAGTAGCACAGCTACTGTGGGGGCAACCAATTGCTTTCTGGATGGATTTAGGACTGCTTCACAGAAGACTCACGTCTGGTACTGTAAGTCAGGAAAGCCTTTGGATGAAGACATCATCGGCCCCGGTGGGGAAGCAACTACTATATTGTTTTATTAAATGAATGTAATGCACCTTTCAAAATGCCTTCTAATCATTTGTGTTTATGCCTGTGGAATAGTGTTACTGTTTGCCTTAGACATGGGGGGAAACTTTTCCCCCCCAACAGAAGTTGGTAGTTACTGGGGAGACTTGTAATTGGTCAAGCTGTGAGGGTAAGTGACGGTTGCTGTGGCCCAGTGGCCCAATGCTCGGCCTTAAGTGGAAGAAAACAATCAGGCATCTGTATTACCCTATCTAAAACTCAAGGAATTCTGCAGCAGGAAGGTGGAAAAAATATAAGAGCTGAAGGAAGGGGTGGAGTGTCGTAGTTATTTACTCCCAACTGAAACATTCCTTCCTGAGGGAGGAGGGAAATCCATGAGACAGGAAACTAACAAAATATACAAGACTCAAGTTCCCCCAAACGGGCAAGACTTGGGAAGTTCAGAAAGGTACAAGACTCCCAAGGTTCCTTTCCAAGAGTGCAAGAAGTGAACAATTGCTGGTACAGGAGACACTCTTCAGTAGAGTTGCCAGCCACTTGGGCAGGGCGCTCCAGGGAGGCTCCTTTTGTGATTTGTCATCCATGATGAGACCGGCAATGGTGGTGCGGATGCCTGAGAGTCACTCACCCTCCTCTAAGTAACCCTGTCCCTGTTTACCCATAACTCCAATGAAGTCATTAGTTCTCAAAAGTGGAATTGGAGAGAACGGTTTCTTCAGTCTGTTGTCGGTGTCCTGTGTGGGGTGAACCAATGTTTGCTCATAGCTCCTACAAAAGTCCACAGAACAACCCTGCTCTAGCCGCTGCCACCCACAGAGCAGCTCAGAACTCCGAGCGTGCATGCGCAGGCGCGTTTGTGTGTGTGTATGTGTGTGTGTGTGTGTGTGTTTTTCAAAACAGAGTTTCTCTGTGTAGCCCTGGCTATCCTGGAACTCATTCTGTGGACCAGGCTGGCCTTGAACTCACAAAAGATCTGCCTGCCTCTGCTGGGATTATGTCAGGGAGCCGACTCAGCATTCATCATAGTGATGACACTAAGCTGCACACTGAGCTACGAGCCCTGAGAGGGAGGAAGTGTGCACTGTGGGTATCAGTGAGAGTTTCCCTGAAGAACTGAAATGGACTTCAGACAGGAGGGTACCCCAGCTGGAGAGCTGGGGAGATGGGAGACAAACACACGGATGCGACTTGTACCGGGACAGAAAATGGATCTGTACTGCTGAGCCTTGGGCCACCTGAGGGTCATGGGCCCAGAAGCCGGCTAGGGGATATGTGTGGATCACTGGAACAAAGTAAGCAAGACTCTAACTATCTGTGACATTTCTAGCTGTGTGGCTGACCATGGGAGACAAAAACATCATGGGCCTTGTCCTCCAGGGAGGAAGAGTCCTGTAGCCGCAAGCAAGGAAGATGTGGCTTCTATAAACACCTGGCAGGAAGCCAGAAGCGATTTCCCTGGTGGCCATGAGCTTCTGGCGGTTTATTACTCACTTTGGCAAGGCTGAGCCGCTGAACAGGTGCCGTTTAACACTTCAGAGTGCTGGTGCACACACAACAGGCGTGCTGTCAGCCTCTGAGCCGGATCTCCAACCATCGCAGACATTCCATGTCCCTGTGCAACCCCGGACCTATGGCACCTCCAAAGAGGGTGAAGGGACTAAACCATTCGCCTGGGGCAAAACTTGAGCCATCAGCTGAGTGCGGTGGCACATACCTTTAATCCCTGTATTTGGGAGGCAGAAGTGGGCAGACCTCTGTGAGTTCAAATCTGGCCTGGTCTCCATAGCCCATTTCAGGCTAGCCAGGACTACACAGTGAGACCCTGTCTCCAAAACAAAACAACGAAAACAAAGAAACAAAGAAACAAACCCTTAAGAGAAGGCAAAAAGCTCAACCATCCAGGTCAAAGTTTAATGTAATATTTTTAGAAAATATGACCAATAAACTATGGCCCATGGAGTAATTACCTAGTTTTGTGAATAAAACTTTATTGACCTCAGGTCTGAGATTAGAGTAAGAGGGAGACAAGGAATGTAAACATCACCATGGATTTGCTCTTTATTTACCGTTTTGATAGTCTGACCATTGTGGGGGTTTGCACTGATGTTGGGGAATGTTGTAATAAAGCGTTGCGCATCTTGGTTACTGAGTTGACACCCCCTCTTGCCTCAAGCTTAGTGCCCACCTTACTCTTATATTTTTGGTTGTGAGCCTAGCCTTGAATGGCTGAGCCATCTCTTCAGCCCATGCCCACCCTCCTCGAAGCACCTGTTTCTCTACTGCCTGACCTGAGAAGCCCTGGGAGTCTAGATCCTCAGCAGGTATGTATGCTTTCCCAGTGCATGCTGTTTCAAAGGTGGGGAGAAGAACTCAGAAAGGTATCTGCCACGACACCTGCTGCTGATGGGCCACAGTCTAAAGCATCTTCAGGGAAGGTGGAAATGGAGACAGAGGAGTGATAGGCAGGTCTTGACCCCTGCTGAGATACAGAAGACACAATCAGCCTCAAGGTGTTGTGGAGTATCCACCAGAGAAGACTGCTAGGACATGGGTTTAAGCCAATAGAAGAAAGTCTTTATTTGCCAGCCAGTGGCTACATTGGGTGTTCGGGTTCCCAGTACAGCACTGAGTCTTTCTCAGGGTGAGCTTTTAAAACACAAAAACCATATTCTTGATATACTTCAGTTAACAAGAACAGTTAGCCAGAAGCAAAACTACAGAAGCCAAAAAGCAAGGTTGGTACATTAGAGATTTTCCCAGAACTATGGACTTTGATGGTTTTTTGTTGTTGTTGTTGTTGTTGTTATTGTTGTTGTTGTTTTTGTTTTCATTTGGATGAAAAACGTTTTCATTTTGGCAGGTGGTACTGTCTATGTGTTGTTTTATGGCCCAAATAGGACTTCCATCACGGAGTCAGTTGTGCTGAAGTCTGGGGGCCTACTAAGGTATGTTACAAAGGGGAGGTGGAAAGGCAAGCCGTGACAGGGAAGGAAGCAGGACAGCACCCTGCTGGTCACACACCCAGCCTCCCTTCACTCAGGATCTGAGGGGTCCTCACATTCACACTGCAGAGTTCCTGCAGTCCTTGTATCAACTGTTTACAATGCGCTAGGTATCAGGTGTTTCGAGTCTTTCTCTGTTCTGCCAGCCAGCTCCCAAATCATGACATGGAGACTTATTATTATTATTATTATTATTATTGTTATTATAATACTTATTATTATTAATTATGAAAGCTTGGCTGATAGCTTAGGCTTATTTCTAACTAGCTCTTATAATTTAAATTAACCCATATCTTGAAAACATATCTAACATGACTATAAATTTGATTGTTATAGATGACAAACTACTAACCTGTATTTCTTTATTATCCTAAATAGCTTTCAAGGACCAAAACGTTACATTTTCAAGTGAGCTGCATAGGTATAATACCTTAAACAAGAAATAGAAACATATATTACAGTATAACAAAAATAACCTTAAATTTGTATCATTTTACAAAAATTCATATCAATGTTAAATATTTGAGACTAGTGGTTGTTAAAAATAAACTCAACAATTACTTTTTTAAAAATCTCATTTCTATATTATATCCCCCCCCCTTTTCCCTTTAGAGATTCCAGAATCTCCTTTGTTCAGTTGTTTTTCTGACCATGACCAATAACAATTTGTATTCACCCCTCCAAACAATGACTCACCGAATGACCCACCAAATGACCAAAAACCACCCACCCCACCTCTTGGGAATGTGGGTGTTGTATTCTCTAGACTGCTTCCTGTTGTCTGGGGGTGCTGGTATCTTTAGGGGATCCTGAGAAAATTGGGATAATGGTCAAGTCCTGGGAGAGTTAGCGGTATCATTTGTTGTCCAGTCTCTATGTAATGGGAAAGTGCAAGGCTTAACTGAAGTCCTGGCTGGAGTAGTCTGTGAGGCTGGACCATCTCAGCCAGCAGCCTTGAAGCTGTTCTGGATGCAGAACTCTGAGGAAACTGTAACAGAGGCACTCCGAGAGGCTGCATCACCTGGGCCACCCGTTTTCATTGGTGTCTGGTCCCCTTGTTCTGTCTTGTAGTTTTTTAAGGTTTATTTCTTTATGTCTGTAGCCAGAATTTTTAGGGGGTCTCCCCCAATCAAATATGATCTCTATCAACCTTGAATGAATCCACAGCCTTTTGTTTTCTGTGGAAACAAAAGTATAACTTCTTCCCAATGTAACATAATTTTTGACTTCCATTTTGAAGTTAGGACATTTTAAAATATACAGGTTGGTTTAATTTAGTAGCTTTTATAATCCAGTGTCTCTCAGCAGCTGTTGTTTGCTCATCAGCAATCAAAAAATTGAAAGTCGCACTCGGGAGGCAGAGGCAGGCGGATCTCTGTGAGTTTGAGGCCAGCCTGGACTACAGAGTGAGTTCCAGGAAAGGCGCAAAGCTACATAGAAAAACCCTGTCTTGAAAAAAACCAAAAAAAAAAAAAAAAAAAATTTGAAATTCAATACAACACCATACAGGATCCAGATTCTTGGTGTATTTTCCATTTTTATGCATGCAGCTTATCCTTTTTATATTTTTGTTTTTTCTTTAAAGACTTTATATTACTATTTATGAACTATTTTTTCTATGATTATCTGTACCCATTTTCTTTTCATTTTTAAGCCTATACACATTTTAAAAAACACTGTAACCTATTTAGAGGTTCTTCCTGTCTGGGCCTGCTTTACTGTGTATCTAAACCTTTTCTGTCTGCATGAACAAAACTTAAACTGCCATGCAGCTTAGCTCATGGCCTGCTAGTGGCTCAACTCTGCAGGCAGTGGCCGGGAGATGCTTTTCATACTGAGGCCTTCATGAGAGACTGCAGGACTAGGAAGCCGAGTTTGGCTCTGTTTTTGTATTTGGAACCTTTTTTAAAAAAGCTTTCTCAGGTCTGATATGGAAATACATGATCCCATGTTGGATGCCATTTGTTATGAGTCTTTCACTGTCCTGCCTGCCAGCTCCCAAATCACAACACGGAGACTTATTTTAATTATGAAAGCTTGGCCAATAGCTTAGGCTTGTTTCTAACTATCTCTTATAACTTAAATCAACCTCTATGTTTTAATCTACATTCTTTTACTTGACTTGGTTACCTTTACTTTGTAATGTCCATACTGCTTGCTCTGTGTCCTAGCATCTCCCTCTTCTTCTTCCCAGCATCCTCTCTGCCCCAAAAACCCTGCCTAGCTATTGGCCATTCAGCTTTTTATTAAACCAATCTGAGTGACACATCTTCAGTGTACAAAATTATTCCACAACCATCAGGCATGCATTAAACACCTGAGACACAAAGGTGTGATACCCAGATAACCTAAGCCTGGTGAAGTCACACATGAAGTCTAATGTAGAGTGCGCACAGGAGGGACATTGTACAGAGGGTGTTATGGATGCAGAAAAGAGGCAGCACCTGGCTTAGTACAGAGTTCAAGACCAGCTCCCTGGACCTCAATTAGTAGTGTCCCAGGAATAAGAGAGGTATGAGTGTGAGTGTGGAAGGATGCTCCAGGCAGAGAGAGGCATTGGCAAAAGCCAGAGGGTGAGATGCTTTGGGAGGAAACAAGGAGTGGGGATGAGTGCAGGGTGGTGAGGAAGGTCAGTGAAGCTGCCAGAGACTGACGCTCAGAGCAGCAGCCAGGGGCTAGGGGTGGAGGACTGGGCCCACGGGGCAGGATGAAGGCAGCCCCAGTTCTCCTGAACCGGTGCATGGCCTCTCCCAGATTTCCTTCCAGGAAAAGTGCAACAGAGACTTTATAATGCTCTAGAGTGCCCAACGTGCCAGGAAGGACCTCAACCAGGGCATCCTGAATAGCCAGCCCCCTCCTTTGGTGGAGGGATGGGTGAAAGGTCTATTCCAGGCTGTGGTCTTCTGGCCTCAACTCCCTCCCTTTGTCCATCTATGGGAATGGGATGATGGGATGCCACTAGCATCTCTTGGCCCTTCTTGGACCCTTGACTCTGGCCAAACTTGAAGTAACATTACAAAAACAAAGCCCGATTGGGTGTGGTGGCGCAGGCCTTTAATCCCAGCACTTGGGAGGCAGAGGCGGGAAGATCTCTGAGTTCGTCTGCAGAGTGAATTCCAGGATAGACAGGACTACACAGAGAAACCCTGTCTCAAAATAACACAACACAACCAAACAAAACAAAAGAGTAGACTGCTTGGGTTTGAGTCGAGGCTTCCCAAGCACTCTGTCTGTGTGACTCTGGGCAGTCCTCCTAACCTCTCATCCCTCAGTTTCCTCATTGTGCTGTGGGGATGATTAACGTGCTATGAGGATTAAATGCTAATATGCTCTTCATATTTCATTTTCTAGAAACATGGCTGGCACTAGGCAAGTGTTCCTTAAAAGCAGAATTCCTTGGCTGATGAGTTGGCTCAGCAGGTAGACGTACTTCCTGCCAAGTCTGATGACCTGGGTTTGATCCCCAGGACCCACAAGATGGAAGCATAGAACCAACTCAAGCAAACTGTGCTCTGACCTCCACACATGTACCATGGTGTGCACACACACACAGACACACATAAGTGGTAATTTAAATATTAAAGTAAAATTATTTTTACAACCAGAAATGACAAGATGCTATTATAATACCCAACTAATACATGAAAGAAAGCTGTCTATCATCTATCTATCTATCTATCTATCTATCTATCTATCTATCTATCTATCATCTATCTATCTATCATCTGTATATCATCTATCTATCTATCTATCTATCATCTGTCTATCTATCATCTGTCTATCTATCATCTGTCTATCATCTATCTATCATCTATCTATCTATCTATCTATCTATCATCTATCTATCATCTATCATCTATTTATCTATCTAGACTGTTCAGTCTTGGCTGTTTTGAACTTATGTAGATCAGCTTGGCCTCAAACTCACAGACATCCACCTGCCTCTGCCTCCCAAAAGTTGGGATTAAAGTCATGTGCTGCCACATCTGGCCCAATCTTTTTATATGGAATAATACAGAATATGAAAAACATTTTTTTTTTGAGACAGGGTTTCTCTGTGTATCCCTGGCTGTCCTGGAACTCACTCTGTAGACCAGGCTGGCCTCAAACTCACAGAGATCCATCTGCCTCTGCCTCCCAAGTGCTTGGATTAAAGGTGTGAGCCACCACCGCCCGGTGAAAAACCTTTTTTTTGAAAAAAAAATTGTTTTAATGTGTGTGTGTGTGTGTGTGTGTGTGTGTGTGTGTGGACAGGGGTGCAGGTGACCTCAGAGTGTGGAATTCCCAGGAGTTGGTGTTACTGGCTGTCATGAGCCAAGCAACATGGGTGCTCGGAACTGAACTCAGGGCCTCTGGAAAAGCAGGAAGCATAGTGCTCTTAACCTCTGAGCCATTTCTCTATCCCTGCCCACCAAGCACTCCTAAAAATAAAGTAAACTAGGGATTCCACTTTTCTTTCTTTCTTTCTTTTTTTCTCTTTCTTTCTTTCTTTCTCTCTCTCTCTCTCTCTCCCTTCCTTCCTTCCTTCCTTTCTTTCTTTCTTTCTTTCTTTCTCTCTCTCTCTCTCTCTCTCTCTCTCTCTTTTTTCTTCAACAAGATCTATTTAGCCATGACAGGCTTGTAGACCAGTCTGGCCTCAGCTTCCTGACTACCGTGATTAAAGACATCTGGTACCACAGCATGTAGTGGTAAACTGTTGCTCACCCCACACTCAGCACTAGGGGAGGAGAGAGGCAGGAGGATCAGATGGTCAAGGCCAGTCAGCCACACTGACTTGGAGGCCAGCATTATTACATAATGAGAGCCTGTTTCAAAACAAGATGAAGCAAAACATGTAAAAACCAACCCAAACCAAAGATTCCCATTAGAAACTCACTCACCGACAGATGCAGCTCAGGGGTAGGGCCTGTGTGGGGTGGGGTAAAGCTAAGCCCTAACTTTTGTATCTCCCTCTCCATCAAAGAAATTTACCAAGTCTGAGAGCAGGAACTGGAGAATTTAAAGGTGTAGGTGGTATTCCAGAGTGAGTTCCTACCCTGGCTTCTTCACCTGGAGTGGGAATGGAGTGGGAGGCAGACACAGTCATTCTAGAACTCTTGCTGACCTCACCACACTGTAAGTCCCCTTCTATGATACAGAACTAAATTGACATTAATATATTCACACTCACCTACTGGATACAGTATAATTCATGCACAGTGATTTTTTGCTGTGCTGGAGGTTGAACCCAGGGCTTTGAGCACGCTAGGAAAGCGCTCTACCACGAGTGACATTCTCAGGTGGGTCCCCGTATCATGTGCACCGGCCACATGGAAGTAATTAGAAGGCCCATTTCCTCCAGTATGATTTTTACCCTCTGAGACATGTTCTTCTGTGAAGTGGTGTGCTAGGCCATGGCCAAAGGGACCTCAACATTTTGTTTTACTGGCTTGAGGACACTCCCTCTAGTGATAACACATGGAGTCCCCAAATAAGGAATCCCCAAATGAAGAACAACTGTTTAAGAAAGTAAAAGATACAAATTTTCGGATGTGTGTCCCAGGGTACCATGGCTTCTCACACACCATCCTTTAGCTACATGTCCTAGGGATTTGGGGGGTGGGGGTGGAGGCGTTGGCAAAGCAGCTCCCTACAGGAAGCAGCAATCCTCCTGAATGCTAGAATTACAGGTATGATCCACCACATGCCCTGCTGGCTCTCTTCCTGATCCAGGAGGAATGACAGTCATGTGGGAAGGCATGATCGAGGCCTTAGGGATAAGGAAAGACTCTCTCCTCAATACAGAGGAAGAGTTTCATAGCCTTGCCCCCTACAGGAACAGCAGCCCATGGGAAATAAGTCAGGAGCTAAGGGAAGACTCCAGGTAGAAAGGCTACCTCTCTGTCACAGCCAAGGCTTGCTCAGAGGTGTCACAGGACGGCACCTCAGGAGACCTTCAAAGCACAACATTGCTCTCCTCACCCCGAAAGGGGTGCCTCAAGGAGAAAACAGGGTTACTAATTTCTCTGGGTACAGGCAGGGCAGGGGTTGAATTCCCAAGTGCCCTCGTAGTGGGGTACCGCCTAGTCTGGCTGTCAGCTGCCTTGCCCTAGGGGCTTTTCTCTTTCTTATGACCTTTATCAGTTCGTGGATCATTAACTTGGTGGAGGCCTTGCTTTAAACCTGCAGGAACTGTGGCTGGCTGAGTCTGGAAATTCAGAGTGCTTTCCTAATGGACGGGAACCCTCAACTTGGGGGGCAGGGGGTGGGCAGGGTCCCTTAGTAGGGGCCTGTACTGGCCTTGGATGAAGCTACACTGCACAGAATTCCAGGCCTCTCATTGGGCAAATTAGATTATAAAAGCCTGGGTGTCCACAGCCAGCCCCCGGTGAGTGGAGTGGGCTCATCAGGTTGGGGGGCAGGGACCCGCTCTCACAAATCATAAAGATGAGGGCAGGCGGTATAGATTGCCCCCGCCCCCATCCACCTCTGTGCTGCCAACCACCACTGACTGGAGACACTCTGCTCTAGTGAGGTCAGCTGCTCTGCCCACCCCCTCTCACCTGGACCTCCGTCCTTGGCCCACTGGTCCTGCATCTAAGACAGGGCTAGGCTTTTCAGCCCTGACCTTCTGGTCCCCAGATAAGCTAGAACTCTGACCAACTCTCCAGGGTCACTCACTTCACAGAAGGGTCACCTGGAGAGAGAAGCCGCTTGGCTCAAGTCTTGCCTAGTCTGAGGCTTCACAGCCTTTGAAGACAGTGGGAAGCCACAAGTATGAGCCTGAGACCAAGGGTTGCGGACGGAGTAGGGAGCGGGTAGGGCGTAAAGCAGGATTTTGGTTTCTGAAGGACATAGGTTATCCCCATCCCTAGGGGACCTCCAGTCTGGTTCAGGCCAGCTTATCGGGACTTTCCAGGCAGGCGGCAGATGGCGTCCAGACAGGGCTGGGAAGCAGGTGGGCCACTCACTTTTATCCTGGGCGCAGGGGAGCATGCCAGGGCCCACCACCCTCTCAGCACTCCTGCCCAGCCAGTACGTAGAGTCTAACTTTATTGGCAGCCAGCCTGGGCCGGCGGGCGGGCGCTGCCTATGCCTCGGGGTACTGCTTGAGTGTGAGCGAGGCCCCGCTGCTGACCATGACCGCGGGGTACAGGGGCTCCAGGAAGGAGGTGAGGAAGCGGTAGAGGAGGCTCACGCCGCCCGCCACGCCATAGAAGGACAGGCAGCCGGCGCCGAAGTCCAGCTCCACGCCGAGCGTGTGGTGGTAGCAGCCATGCAGCACGGTCTGCGTGTTGTTGTGCCACACGGAGAACTTGAGCGAGTCCCACTCCAGACACCACGAGTAGGGGTTGCGGCCCAGCAGGTAGACGATGTTGCGACGTGAGCGGCTGCCCAGCAGCGGAGGGCTGTGGCGGTAGGTGACACCCAGGCACATCCACGAGTTGGACACCTCGGCCTCCCAGTAGTGACAGCCCTCGGACAGGCCCGGGCAGCACAGCACCTGGGGCCACTGCTTGAAGCCCACTAAAGGGGTGTTGGTGGTCGAGGGCTCCAGCAGGATGCCCAAGTTCAACACTGAGTGCGTTTCCTTGAACAAGAACAGCTCCTCGTTGGCCGTGGTGGGGTCGAAGTTCAGGTTGCAGTAACCTGGGGTGGGGGGTGAAGGCACAAGGGAGCCAGGGTTATTGTTCCCAGGGCAGGGTGCTAGCAATGGGCAGGTACAAAGGACTCAGACTGCTTCCAGCCCAGGTTCCTAGAAGTGGCACCCTCTCTACCTACTGATTTATTTTTATTTATTTTATTTTTGTGCTTCTGAGCCCAGCTTAGCCCAGGGTGACCTTGAACTTGGTGCTGCTGCCCTGCCTCAGCCTCCCCAGTGCTAGATTGCAGGCATGAGCTGCCATACTACTCAGTTTAGCTGGACAGCGGGGGCAGCATAGGCCTCTTGGGAGGCAGAGGCAGGTGGATCTCTGAGTTCGAGCCAGCCTGGTTTACATAGTGAGTTCCAGGACATCCAGGGCTACACAGAGAAACCCTGTCTCCAACCCCTCACCCCGCCAAAAAAAAGCCCAACTCAGGTGAGGTTGTACCAGACAGCCTGGAGGAGTAAGACCCTGGGCAACCCCCCCCCTCGCCCCCGGCAAGATCCTAACATAATCACCTTTCTTATTTGTTCAGGAATGAGACTGGAGGAGGGTGAAGGGTTCCTGGCCGAGATGACCCACAGGTCAAAGATGTTCCCTATCTGACCCAATATCTCAGAAGCCTTGGGATTTGGTCCTAGGGCCAAGGCCAGGGAAAGGGCCCATAGGGACCTCAAACCTGGAGTTGGAGGAATGAATAAGGCCTACTCCAGTTGACTTGGCTAATCCCCCAGGGAAGTTGGCAGCCAGCCCCATGAGGGCCGGAGTCATGACACACAAGGCCCAGAGAGCCACAGAAGAGCTGCCTTTGAGGTAGAAACAGACAGGGTCTCCCTCTCTTCCTATCAGGGCCTTGAGCCCAGGCTAAGTCTGAGGTCCCCAGTCTGCAGTGCGAGGTCAGGAATGAGAAAAGGAGGTGCTTCGGAAGCAGGTGGGGACAGGGAAGGCACAGCCCCCAGGGGTCCCTCTCCTTTTCCCCTCCCCCAGGTTGGCCTCTGGTTTGAGAACTCACGCTGGAGTAGTGTTTTCCTGTCCACAGCTCGGGGCAGCACCTCGTAGCAGTTTATCTTGATGCCTGGGGGGATGGAGAAGCTTTGCTGAGGACCCCCTTACAGCCCAGCATCCTTCCTGAGAGGGGCTTGGCCAATCCCAGAGCCCATGTGACCTGGGAGGGGTGCACACAGGCCGGCAGGGCTCCACAGTCACTGCCCCGTGGGGAGGTGCCACTCCCAAGCGACAAGACACCGACTTCTCAGAGACTGACCCTTCAAGAGCAGCTGGTTGATGAAGCTAAGACCTATGTCCATCAGCCGGGTGCGGAGCTGGGCCAGGGTCTCTGGCAGCTGAAGGAAGCTCTGTGTCTCCTCACAGTTGGCACCGATCAAGGGTTCTATGCAGGCCGGGATGTGCTTGAGTCTGGGGAAGTCCTGTTATGCAGAGAGGGGCAGCTAGTACCCCTGTAGCCACAGCTCAGGCACCTGCCAGGGGCACCTCCATGGGCAGGTGGAGGAGATGTTGCCCATTTTCAAACGTGAGCATCTGTCTCCTCCTAGTTGTTTGGATAGGGTGTTGATGGTGGTCTGCCTGCTGGAGAAAACAGCTGGAGGATTTCATTGCCAAGTTCATCCTGTTGTCCAGAGACGGACAAGGGAGGAATGATCTTTGACATCTGTCCAGGAGTATGAGGGCAATTTAAGGAAGGGGATCCATGTTAGGAGGTCCCAGACATAGGGCTTGGTCCCTGTGCATAGAGAAAGTCACTGCCGCTATCTGGTCAGCCACCCTGCCTGGCACTTCCCCATCCCTACATTCACCTCCCACCCTGACCTTGCAGTAACATCAGACCATGGCTAGGGAGGAAAATGAATTTCAATACATAGACTGGCTTGACCTCACTTCTGGCCATGGTTTTGGGGGAGATTATTTTACATACACCGAGTCCAGGGAACTGCCCATCTTCTCCTGGGACTCAAAAGCAGGGAAGTGAAGGGAGAGCTGATCTCGCAGGCAGTACAGGAAGAGCAGTGGGTGCTGGGGAGAGCTCAGGATGCTGACCTGGGGCTCTCCCAGTCAGAGAAGTGGGCGAGGCAATGCAGATTCACACCCTGATCACTTTGTCCCAGGTCTGGCTGGGTAAATCTCTCTCTCTCTCTCTCTCTCTCTCTCTCTCTCTCTCTCTGTGTGTGTGTGTGTGATTATGTGTAGTGGAGGGAAGAGGGGTCTTGCCTGTAGGAACTGCTCATCGCTCCTGTTGGTGAGCAGGCTCTGGAGCCAGACGCTGTCCCCCTCCAACTTCAGGAGCCGGCTGTGGCTTTGCTGGATAGAGTTGCCCAGCTTTCTCAGGGCAGTCGCCTCCTCTTTCTCCACAAAATCCAAGACCTTTATCTGCAGCTGTTTAATCTCATGAAGGATCTCTGAGAAGCAGTTGTTCACCTCGTCTCGCACTGTCTGAATCAGTTTCTGGGGTGGGTGTGTAGGGGGACATCCCTGAATTCCAATCCTACACCCAACTCTCCTGGTCCAAAACCAAGCCAGGCATCCCCTCCCTCCCCATGATCCCCTGCAGTTTCTGGGAGGTCCCATGAGCTACCAGGACACCTTACCGAGAGAAAGCTTACTCGTCCCTGGTGCTTCTGGCTGTCAGAGGCGATGATGAGCATCTGGTTTTCCACATTGGCCTGAATCTTCCGAACTTCCACCTGGAACGTGGGGTGGTAGGGCAGAAGCGAGTGAGGGGCAGAGGAGGAGCCAATCCAGGAAGAGATAAACCCCTTGGATTCACGGGCTTCCAGGCTTCCGTGAGCCTAAGACCAGGGCTGAAGGGCAGATGTCCTGTCGTTTCTGCTGGCTTTTGTGTAGTGCATCCCTGCTGAGCTGCACCTGGCCTGGCTCCAGAGAGTAGCACCTAGCCCTAATCCTTCCTTTGTTTAACCACACCTTTTGTTTCTCTTATCACCCAATGTGAATCTTGTCTGAGAGTCAAGGATCAGAGAGTCTCCCAAGGATCAAAGGTCTAGGCAAAACTTGGTTCAGGAAACCCGGAAAACCGTGGTATCCGAGAAATCAAGTAATTTGGACTTGGCATTTTATCTCTGGGAGTTCCTTTTAGGTTGCTTTGAAGGTACGGAAATTAACTGGCTAAACTGTAAATAGAAAGAAATAAAAATGCCCTAGGCAAAGGGATAGTGCTTCAGTCCTTCAAGGCTGGACCACCCCTGCAGCCATGAAAGGCTATATTCATTCTTAAGATGCCTCTGAGTCTTCTTTCCACGGATCCGCGTGAACCCACACACCCATGTCGTGACACACAGTGACATTTTTGTTCTTTCACTGCCCCAGAATCTGCTTCCTCATTCATAGGAATCAGTTTCTTTGCTCCTAAAAGTGATGACCACAGGACTTCAGGATGCAGGCAGGGGCTGGAAAGGGTTCAATGGCTTGAGCTAGGTAGGAAATGGTGAACCCACACTCCTGGGTACCCCGGGGTGATGCTGCTTAGCTCCATACGCCCAAAGGTACTTGTATTAGAACCAGGAGAATAGTGCTTTGGCAAGTTCCTATAGGGAAGGAAGATGGTGCTGGCCAACCTGTAAGTCCAGGCAGGGCTTCCTTCTTTCGAGAGGCTCACAGTGAAACAGCGGTCAGTTGAACTAAATTGTGTGTTTAGTGCTGCCATTGTTTGTCTTTGTTTTTGTTTTTCTGATGTAAGCTCCTGTTCTTACCAGACTGATGACGGTTGGTTATGTGAGGACAGCAGGACTACCGAATGTACCTGATGGGCTAGCTAAAATCTAAGGAGCTCACTTCTAAAAAAAAATACATACATATTAAAATTCGAAAGCAGAAGAGCGAAAAACCAGGTGCTGAGGAAGTGTAGACAGGAGTATCTTCAACTTATAGGGAGTTCAAGACCAGACTAGGCTATGGAGACCCTGCCCTCGAGAGGAAGGGGCTGGTAGGAACAGAAGAAAGAGGAGAGGAAGTTACCTTAAGCTGCAGTTTGTGTGTGTGTGTGTGTGTGTGTGTGTGTGTGTGTGTGTGTATACACATGTGTTTGTGTGTGAGTCTACCTGTGTGCACAGGTGCATGTATATGTGGAAACCAGAGGCCAACATTAGGTATTTCCCTCAATCACTTGCTGCTGTATTTTTTTTCTTAAAAAGAAAAAAAAAAAAAAAAAAAAAAAAGCTGTGAGACAGAGCCAGGCGGATCTCTGTGAGTTCGATGCCAGCCTGGTCCACAGAGTGAGTTCTAGGACAGCCAGGGCTACACAGAGAAACCCTGTCTTGAAAAACCAATAAATATATACATTATATGTGTATGGGTGTTTTGTATTGTATTGTATTGTATGTATATATACACAATAAATATATACATTGTATGTGTATGGATGTTTTGTATTGTATTGTATATATATACAATAAATATATACATTGTATGTGTATGGATGTTTTGTATTGTATTGTATTGTATTATATATACACAATAAATATATACATTGTATGTGTATGGATGTTTTGTATTGTATTGTATTGTATTGTATTATATATATACACAGTAAATATATACATTGTATGTGTATGGATGTTTTGTATTGTATTGTATTGTATATATATATACAATAAATATATACATTGTATGTGTATGGGTGTTTTGCCTGCATGTATGTAGATGCACCACATGCGTGTGTGCCTGGTGTCAGATCTGGAACTGGAGTTACAGAGGTTATGGGGCTGGACAGTGTTCTTAAGTGCTGCGTCATCTCTCCAGCCCCTCCCCTCTTTTTCCGTAGCAGGGTCTCTCACGGAACCTAGAGCTCATTGATTCAGCTGGACTAGCCAGCCGGCAAGCCTCTGCGTCTCCAGTGTGCCACCATGCCTGGCTGTTCTCACACGGGGGCTGAACTTGGGTTCTCTAAGCGCTTTGCTTACTGAGTCAGTTCCCCAGTCTGGCTTTTATTGGGGGTGGCAGAGCTTATTTTATGTAGCCTGTAAAAGTTCAGGCTGACCTTGAACTTGGGGTCCTTTTGCCTAAGCCATTTAAAGGCTGGTGCTTCAGGTATGCCCAGTTTTTGTTTTATTTGATTATCATTTTTTATGTGTATGGGTGTTTTTACCTAGATGTAATGTCTGTGCACTCTGTGTGTGCCTGCTGGCTGTGGAGATGTAAGCCACCATGTAGGTATTGGGAATAGAACCCAGGTCTTTTAACCACTGAAATGGGGTCCCACTATGTAGGCCTAGTTGGCTTGAAACTAGCTACGTAGACCAGGCTAACCTTAAACTCAAAGCCATCTTCCTGTTTCAGCCTCCTGAGTGTTGGAAACAGATTACAGGGGTGTATGCATTGTGTTTAAATCTTGATAATGTTGAAATAAACTTTTTTTTTTTTTTTAGATTTTATTTATTTATTATGTATACAGTGTTCCGTCTGCATATACACCTGCCGGCCAGAAGAGGACACCAAATCTCATTAGAGATGGTTGTGAGCCACCATGTGGTTGCTGGGAATTGAACTCAGGACCTCTGGAAGAGCAGTCAGTACTCTTAACCTCTGAGCCATCTCTCCAGCCCCCTAAACTTTTTTTTTTAAATGCTTGTTTTTACTTTCACAATAACCTGTTCCTGCACAACCTGTGAGAAGGCTCATTTCTCAGAAGCTGTGCCGGCTGCTAGAGTGTTCACCTCCTTCTCTTGAGACTGCAGCGAACACAGCGCATAGGGTCCTAGGAGTGTTGCTTAATGAAGTGGTCACAGGGTTCCCTCTAGTGAACTAGACATGGTGAAGGGGTAGGGAAGACTGCTTCAACGAAAACTAAAGAAAGACAATGGGAAGAGTTAGAAAGGAATTGATGTTTCTTCCGAGGAGTTACTTTTTAAACATTTTATCTGTTATTTTATGTGTATGGATGTTTTTCCTGCATGCACATCTAAGAGGGCTTCTGGTCCCCCTGGAACTGGAGTTACAGCTGTGAGCCGCCATGTGGGTGCTGGGAATCAAATCCAGGTCCTCTAGAAGAGCAACCAGTGCTCTTAGCTGCTGAGCCATCTCTCCAGCTGCCCCTTCTATGGCTTCTTGAGAGAAGCAAGCCACAGGGGTTTCCTGGATACATCTTTAATGGAGACTGCTGTAAGCAACCTTTCCTACCCCGTCACCGTCTTGTTCACTATAGACGAGACTTCTGACATGCAGTTCTGCACTTTCCTTGTTTACCTCACCTCCTTCCTATACTGTAACACGACTCGTCACGCCAGCAGCTGCCTAACTTAGAAAACTTGTTACTGTGGGGTATGTGTGCATGCCAAGGCTCACATATGGATGTCGGGGCTCATCTTTTTTTCACTCTTTTTTTTTTTTTTTTTTTTTTGAGATAGGGTTTCTCTGTGTAGCCCTGGCTGACCTGGAACTCTCTCTGAGACCAGGCTGGCTTCAAACTCAGAGAGATCCACCTGCCTCTGCCTCCTGAGTGCTGGATTAAAGGTGAGCACCACCACCAGCAGACTTTTTTTTTTTTTTTTTTTTTTGAGACATAGTCTCACTATGTAGCTCTCTGGCTGTCCTGAAATTCACTATGTAGACCAGGCTGGCCTCTACTTCCCAAATGGTGGCATTAAAGGCATGCATCATCACAACCAGCTCTCCTTGCGCTTAAATGCAGGTTCTGAGGATGGAACTTAGATCATCAGGGTAGACAGCACCTTTACCCTCTGACCCATTTCACAGGCCCTGCCTATCTGTCTTTTGAGATGGGTTCTCCTGTCGCTTACGTTGCCTGGGCTCTCAAACGCTTGCCTTCGAATCTCCAGTATTTGGTGCTGTTAAGCCTGGGTCGAGCTGTGTTCCCTTACTCCAGGGAAATGTGCCAGCCTCCGAGAACCTGGAGCACCCTCCTCCTCACCCCTCCTCACCTCCTTGCGGGCCCGCTCATCCTCCAGCGGGGTGGTGTCATGGTTCTTGTGCTCCTCCAGCAGGCAGGTTCCGCACACGCAGCTGCCCTCCGTGCGGCAGTACAGCTGCCGCAGCTTGCGGTGTTTGCGGCACAGGCGGTTCTTGAGGTCCCACACGGGCTCCAGCAGCTGGTGGTCCTGGAACAGCTGGTCCTCAAAGTGGCTGCGCAGGTGTTTCTCGCATAAGGAAGCCATGCATTGCAGGCATGACTTGACTGACCTCAGCTTTTGTGGGGAGCAGAAGTCACAGGGCACATCTGTGGGGCCAGCCAGGTTCCACAAGGACCCTGAGGTCTGGCCCTTGGCCTGGGTGAAGCAAGCCACCATCTCCCCAAGGATGACATTCTTGCAGAGGCGGGGCCTAGTAGGAAAGGTCTCTCTGCACTGGGGACAATAGTATGTCTCCCCGATGGCAGCCTGGTGGTCCCAGAAACTCTGGAGGCAAGTCATGCAGAAGTTATGGCCACAGGCGGTGGTGACGGGGTTTCGGAACACCTCCAGGCAAATGGGACAGAGGACTTGTTCTTCCAACATGCATTGACTGTTGTTGCTCATCAGGAGCTGCATTTGAGAAGCTCTGGAGGACTGGGGAGGTAGCTGCAAGGGGACTTGGTCCTGCCCTGATCCTGAGAAGACAAAGAAAAATCCAGGCATAGCAGGGGGCGGGGAGCAGGGCATGTCCCTTTGCACCAGGGACATGGTCTTGCACACCAGGGGCATGTTCTTTACACCACGGGCCTGCTCCTTTTCACAGCATCTTTCTCTCAGAAGCGGCTGCCTGACCATGGGGTACCAGGGCTGTGTCATCAGCCAGTCTCCATGGGGATGGACATGAGAATCCTATTTCCTGGTCTCAGCCTCAGTTAGGGATAAGACAGAGAAAGGGCAGAAGGAAGGACAGGGTGACACGGGGAAGGGGCCACTTCCTTGGCACTCAGGAGGGGAGGTCAGAAACTTGAACTCACGTGAGACCTTCGGCATGTCAGCGAGAGTCCGATAGTTGCTGTCCTGTGCCAAGAAGGAAAGACCCACAGATACTCAGGTACCAAGACCTGGCCTGAACCTCACTCACCAGCTGCTGAGAGTGTCCCCCATCTGTCACCTCATGTCCTACCTGGGGACTGATGATTGCCACCTTCTCACTTTTCCCTGTGGCTGCTGTTTCATGGTTTTCCTATCCAGATGCCCTTTCTTTGAGGATGGCCCAGGTTTTGCTGATGTCACAATTCAGGTGCAGCCAGCCCCTGCATCCTGCCTGTGATGTCATCGGGGCACAGGTGTGCCACGGGGCAGGCTGCAGCGCTGTGCAGGGCTGATGCATTCTGCTTCCCCGTGGATGAATTCTCAGCTCTGGAGCCTCCGTCTCTTGTGGCAGAGTAGCTACGGGCAGCTAGGACCACTTGCAGCTGATGTAATATCTGCTCATATTTCTGACCAAAGAGGGATAATGGCCAGTGAGCAGCAGGAAGGTCTTGGGAGCTTGTTTCTTCTCTCTGGAGTGTGATTCTTGTGAGTGTTAGCATTCCGAACTTCCCCTTGGGGACCTGCCCAGCGTCCTGATGTCTTCTTACATAAAACCCCCATTAAGAGGAAAAAAACTCTCCTCCTCCTCCTTCTTCCTATCTCTCTCTCCCTCTCTCCATCTCTGCAAGGCGCACACCTCGATGCTCTCTCTCTCCTCCCTTTCTCCCTTCCCTTCCCCCTTTCCCCTTTAATAATAAAACTTTCCATGTGGATGCCATGCCTGCATGGTGTGAGTAACTTTCCACCATGCCCTTTGGTCACTGCTCGCATGGCGTGTTTTCTTGGCTCAAACCCTCCAAGGCCCCTCGAGCACTGTTTTACAACAGTGAGTGGAAAGGACAAGGCCTCTTTTTGCTCTACCATGCAATCCAAGTATTATTTGGTATTCTTCCTTCTCCTCTCCTCTTCTTCAAAAATTTATTTGGTTTTATATGTATGAGTGTTTTGTCTGCATATGTGTATGTGCACCATATGCATGCAGTTCCTGAGGAGGCCAGAAAAGGGCGTCAGATCTCCTAGAACTGGAGTTATAACTGATTATGAGTCACTGTGTGAATGTTGGGAACTGGGCCCAGGTCCTTTGCAACAGTAGCTAATGCTCTTAACCATTGAGCCGCTCTCCAGCATCCACCTTTCCTCCTCTTCCTCTTCTCCATGCTGGTGATCACACCCAGGGCCTTACACACGCCAGGCAAATGCTGTGCCGTGGACTGACATCCCCAGCCTAGCCTCAAGCGTTATCTCGATGGGCAGTTCTGTCTGCTTTCACCTTGTTTCATCCTGGGAAGGAGAAATCGGGGATTCGCAAGCTGAAGGGAGCTGCCATCACCCTGGTTTACTCGTCTCTTGAGTCTTATTTCCTGTCTTTCTGAACCCCACAGGAAAAAGCCTCTAAGAAGTTTCGGTGTGTCTATCTGCCTCAGAACACCAGCCTGACTCCTCTTGTTGTGCAGAAGAGGGGGAACAGAAGCCGGCCTCTCCTCATTGTGGGGGTTCAGAGGAAGCATTTCAGCATCTCCTCCTAATTACGGTGCCTACTGCAAGTTCTTTGTAGAAATCTTATGTGAGACCAATGGAGTTCTTTTTCTTTGGGGTGCTGGGCATCAAGCCCAGGGCCTGGTATGTATTCGACCCAACTTTTCACATGATGGGCCTTGAAAAGTTTCTGGACTCCCACTGACCAAAGATGCAGCATGCATTCAGGACCTTGCGGCAGCGCTCAGCTGCCTTGCCTTACGCAACTTCCCTGAGGTCTGCACACCCACCATGTGCAGTTTGCTGGACACCTGTCATCACCCCACAGAACCACAAACACTGCCTCACACACCTCGGCTCCGACTGGGTACTGTTGTAGGTTGTGAACTGCAGTGTTTTGACTGTACATATGACGTTGTTTTGCTCTTATGGAAACAACATGGTTTAATTACAAAAACACAAAATTTTACTACTGCATTCCTCAGCATGTGTCTAATCAGGATTCCATTAGAGTTTAGAGTGTGGTGTTGAGGTTTGAAATGGTGATCCTGTGCATGCTGGGTAAGCCTCCATCAGCTGAGGTATCTCTTCAGCACTCTTTTAGCTTCTATTTTGTGTAAGGGTGAAGTTGCCCAGACTGGCCTTGAACTCATGGCATATCTAAAGATATCGTTAATTCCCTATCCTTCTGCTCTAGCCTCCCAAGTAGATGACTCTAGGGGTATGCTAGTCTTGGGCCCAGCTCCTCACCCCCGACCCTAGAGTTTAGCGACTGATACATCCATAATTTCATGTGCATGGGTGTTTTGCCTGCCTGTATGTCTGTGCAGCCTGTGTATGCCTGGCGCCCAAGGAAGACAGAAGAAATCAGATCCTTTGGAACATGTTTCACTGTGTTATCTGGCAGGATCATCATCCTGCCTTGGTTTCCAGTGTCTGGCACTCCAGCCATGGACAGATATGGCTGCCTTAGGGTTTTTGTTTTGTTTTCCAAAGGGATTAAAAATAAAAGATTGCATTTGTTTTTATGCATAAAAACATTTTGTCTGCATGTCTTTCTGTGCACCATGTTCCTGTAGAGGACCTAGGTTTCCCATCACCACAGGAAAAAAAGAAAAAAAATTCAGGTTCAGATTTCAGCAAATCTCTCATACAGAGCTATGTTGTTCCTATTGCTAGGCTGCAGGAGGCCCACTGTGGTTGGCTGGCTCTGCCTGGGTCACAGTCATCGTGTACTGAGCACGGGAGAGGAGAAATGAAGACCCAATCTGAGGCCAAGGAGAATGCCATATTCCTTCAGAACAGATTTAAGATTTCCAGGGAGCTGGAGAGATGACTCAGTGGTTAGGAGCACTGGCTGCTCTTCCAGAGGACCCAGATTCAATTCCTAGCAGCCACATCAGGCTGCTCACAACCACCTGTAACTCCAGTCCTTAGTGATCCTAATACCCTCTTTGGCCAGTGTGGGCACCAAGCACACATGTGGTACACAGACATATATACGAGCAAACACTCATACAAATTAAAAAAAAATAGGGGCTGGAGAGATGGCTCAGCGGTTAAGATCACTGGCTGTTCTTCCAGAGGTCCTGAGTTCAATTCCCGGCAACCACATGGTGGCTCACAACCATTAATAAATAATTAATAAATAATTTATATTAATAAATAAATAAATCTTTAAAAAAATTAGGGCTGGAGAGATGGCTCAGTGGTTAAGAGCACCAACTGCTCTTCCAGAGGTCCTGAGTTCAATTCCCAGCAACCACATGGTGGCTCACAACCATCTATAATGAGATCTGGTGCCTCTTCTGGCCTGCAGGGACACATGCAGGCAGAATACTGTATACATAATAAATAAATCTTAAAAAAAAAAAATTAAAAAGACTATGACCAGAGGCCATGGAACTGGCCATGGGAACTGGAATTCCTGAGGCACCTTGGTTCAATTAGAGATTGGTAGATTGGTAGAACCCTAAGCTGTCTGGAGAATGGCCCTGGCCAGATATATGTTAATGAAAAATAAACACAGCTGGGGACAGTTATCCAATTACCCCAAATGTATAGGGAAAGTTGTTCCCAAGATTGAGATGCAATCGTGAGATTACATGTACACATAACATGGAGATGCATGGTAAATGGGGAGAATCATAGCTGTTATTGCACAAGAAGTTTACAACGAGAGACAGCCAGTTCATTCAATAATTCCATAAGGCTTGCGTGATGGTTTCCTCCAACAGAACCCTTGGTTCTGATAGGCTGACCTTCTGAACTCTAGTTGTCACTGCTGTATGCTCTCATGGATTTTTGCTGCCAGCGGCTCTCAATATCAAGCCTCCCTCCAGTCCCGGCCTCGTCTGCTTCTGTCTCACCCTGCTTCAGCTTTGCTCCCAACCCTGTGCAGAGGGCTTTCACCAGCGGCCCTTACCTGGCATACCTGCTCTCCAGCTTCCCTTCCTGCACCACCCCCCCACCTCCATCCTGGGAACTAAGGGGAGTTTTGTGAGCCCTTCTGTCAGAATTAGCAGACACTACCAGAAACCTGGGCTCAGAACATGGGGTGTGCCTCTTTGAGTTTCCTTCTCCTGGATTGAGGCCTTTCTTTGCTACTCCGAGTGCTTGAGTACACAGCCTCCCTACCCTCCCCCCCCCCCCCCCGCCACCCCGCCCTCCCCGCACCCCCAAACACACACTATTTTCAGAATGAAGGCTGGTCAGAATAATCTGGCCCTTGATTATCAGTACCTCAGTATTTACTATCTCCTCACTGGCTGGTTTCCTCTGTTCCACCATTGCTTGTTTAAATGCCCACACCAAGAGCTTCACAGAAGCAGATGGCTTGCCCCTCCCGCTGGGAACCGGACATGTGCCCAGCAGAGTGTCTTTGGATCTGCCTGCCATCACTTAGTCTATGGGTTGTTTTCCATCTCCACCACTTCTCAGACTCCCACTGCCACTTCCTCCTTGTCTCACCTTTTACAGGTTTCTGTCCTCTTAGAGTTCCGTCCTAGGGAAGTTCACCCACACTGCCAAGGCATCTATCTCCTCTGATGGTGCCCGTCTGTGTGAACGGGCTGGTGCAGGGCTGAGGATTTCAAACCCTCTCGACTTGAGAAGCTGAGAGTGAAAACTGTAGCCAGATCCAGAGCACCTGACACACATATCACTGTGCAGAGAAATGTGAATCACATCCATTGTACCCCGGCCCTTTACTAACAGATTCAACAATGTTCACCTCTGTTGAAGGTTTGGCTGTGTGACTAAACAAGGTCCCTCTCCCTCTCTTCCCTCCTCCCTGCTGGATGCAACTCAGAAGGCCCAGAAGGAATGAGCTGGACCTGCCACAGGTGGATGCTGTGTTTGAGGGTGGCCCAGCCTAAGAGGACTCACCCTTTTCAACAGAGCCGCCATACCACCTTGATGTGGCTGTGGTGAATGCTAAGAGAGAAATAAAGGTAGCAGGTATCTCAGCTGAATAGCAGCCCAAACAATGGCTTAAGAAAGAGCTACTTGGGGGCTGGTGAGGCGGCTCAGAGGTTAAAGGCCCTTGTAGCCAAGCCAGAGTTTGATTCCTGGAACCTTCCATCCATGGTGGAAGGACAGTGCTGATTCCTTTAGGGTCCTGTGACCTCCCCTGGGTACTGTGGCATGAGTGATTCCCCTATAAATAACACTTTCTACACAAACAAGTAGCAAGCTATACTCAGCCTTACTATGTGCAATCTGAGAGTCCCCAACATTAAGATTTTTTTAAAGTTAGTGGCATGGGCTCATGTAGCTCAGGCTGACCTCAAATCTGCTGTGTAGGGGAGCTTGATCTCCTAATCTTCCTGCCTCTCTTTCCTAAGGGCAGGGATTACAGGCGCGTGCCAACAGCTAGAGCTGTTAAGGGACTAGAGTTATATTATGAGGACCTGTGAGATGGATGATGAGTACAGGTGTAGTATGCAGACCTGATGATCATAATGCATTGCTGGATCCCACAGATGGTAGTCAAGAAACAGCTCATGTACATGTACCTACACACCCATAAAATACATAAAATGTCAAGAAAAAAAGATTTAAAATGGAATTTGATGTGAGGATGTTGATTGGATTTTGGCTTAAAAAAGAAAAGCAGCATCTATGGGGCTGGAGAGATGGTTCAGTCAGTAGTTAAGAGCACTGGCTGCTCTTCCAGATGATCTGGGTTCCATTTCTAGCACCCATATGGCAGCTCACAACTGTCTGTAACTCCAGTCCCAAGGAATCTGATGCCCTCCTCTGACTTCTGTGGGCACCAGACACACATGTGACATACATTCTGTCAAAACACTCATGCACATAAAAATAAAATACATTAAAAAGCACCTAAATGTTTGGACAATTTGGGAAATTTGAGTAAAAACTAGATATTTAGGCCATATTGTAGATTTGTTTCTTTTTTTTTTTTAAATTTATTTATTTATTATGTACACAGTGTTCTATCTGCACATATCCCTGCAGGCCAGAAGAGGGCGCCAGATCTCATTACAGATGGTTATGAGCCACCACGTGGTTGCTGGGAATTGAACTCAGGACCTTTGGAAGAACAAGCAGTGCTCTTAACTTCTGAGCCATCTCTCCAGCCGATTTGTTTCTTAAGACAGCGTTTGATGCATCCCAGGCTGGTCTCTAACTTACTATGTAACTGAGAGTGAACTTGAACTACCAATCCTTCTGCCTCCATTTCCCAAGAGCTGGGATGACAGGCTTGTGCTACTGAGCTCAGTTTTGCATTGCTGGGAAACAACCCAGGGCTTCCTGCATAACAGGCAAGCAGACTAACTGAGCCACATCCCCAGACCCAGATACTGTGGGATTTTTATTTTTATAGCTGTGATATTGCTACTGCATTTGTGGGGAAGAACATTTTTATTCTTTTGTTTTGTTTTTTTGAGACAGGGTTTCTGTGTGTAGTTTTGGTGCCTGTCCTAGATCTCGCTCTGTAGACTAGGCTGGCCTCGAACTCAGAGTTCTCTGCCTCCCAAGTGCTGGGATTAAAGGCGTGTGCCACCACCGTCCAGCGAATATTTTTAGTCTTAAAAGATGCTGGCTGAAATACTTAAGGTTGAAGTGAGACAAGGTCTACAATTACTTTAGACAAAAATGCTCCAGTAATGTATGTATAAAACAAAGACAGACAATAACAATGGTTGAGTCCCAATAGACGTAGCACATGTTCAGTGCTGTCTGTCAACCTTTTTATATATATGTACATTTGGTATGTGTGTGTGTGTGTGTGTGTGTGTGTGTGCCCAGAGGTCAGAAGAGGGTGTTGGACGGCAGGGAGTTGTAAGCCTCCAGCCTGGGTGCTGGGAAGTGAGTTCTTGTTTGCTTCCCATCTCTGACAAACAGCAACATCTGGTGCTCTGATGTCAACAGCTGGTTTGGAAGCAGGGTTGGTGCATCGTGGTAGCTGCAGCTTTACTGAGCCCTGGGACAGCAGTGCCAGCATCCCTCCACAGCACCTCCTGACATGTTGCTAATCCAGCCTCTTCCCTCTGCTTGCGTCCATCCCTGCAGCTGGGGCGCTCAGGCCCTCCCTCACTCCCACTAATTGCACTAACCAGCTGCCTCTGGGGTGACCCTGCAACACTGCCTGTCTGTTCATTCATCTGTGTGGCTCATCTCTTCCCAGCTGCAGCCCCCAAAGGGCCTTTAGAGGTTCCCCTCACCCCAGGCTGTGATCAACACCTGCCACGTGGTTCTCACCACCTGCCCATCGCCCTTCCTCTGCCTGGTAGACATGGGCACCTTGGTCTTCTCTTCAGCAACTCCTCCCTGTTCCTCCAGCTCTGGCCGCTGCTGTCAGCAATCTTGGGCATTTCCATTCCAGTGTCAGGAAGGGGAGGGGGAAGGCCCAGCATGCCTCTGGCAGTTTGAGCAGGCGGAATGAGCAGTGCGCTAAGGAGCACTGAAGAGCAGTCCCCCTGAGAGCAGATGATCATGAAATGGCTACAGCAGCCTGGAGCTAGCAAATGCACACATGGTCCAAGACCCAGTGCTTGTTTCTTATCTTTATTGACAGGAAAGTCACATTTCAGACTTTGTTCAGACATATGAACAGTCACGAAGGACAGCACTCAGCAGTGACTGGCATGGTCCTAGAGGCATGGGACAAAGGCCACACTGAAAGGTGGTGACCCTTTGTCCTTACGCCCTGGGCATCTTATCACTCCCTCCCACACCTTGCTGACAGCCAAGAAATGACTGTGGAAATGAAGTCACCTGAGAGGAGGCTGGTCCCATCACCACCAAGGAAAAGACCTGGGACAATGAAAAATGCAGGCAGACACTCCCATTTGGCGGTCCTGGGGAGCAGTGGCATGTGGGTCACAGACATCCCCAGTTGACCGAGACCCGTTTATCTGCAGTGGTCAGCCACTCTCCAGCAAGGTTTGCAAAAAAAAAAAAAAAAAAAAGCAAGCAGTGAATCCTCTGCTGCCTAGAACACAGACTGTTAAAATAGCCCCAGGCTACAGAGAGGGAGCCACCAACACTTGCTCTCTAGGACAAGAGGGCCATTAATGCCTGCCTCTGGGCTTAGGTTTGATGCTCGCTAGGTGGTATTCTTGTACAGGACTAGCTGGGGCTCTCTGGAATGTTCAATGAGGAGAACACTCCTCATACTCCTTACTCCTTGCTGAACGTGGGGCTAGAGGCACCAAAGCCTGTCCAGAGTCCCGGTCTCAACAGACCACCTGGTGTGCCTGAGAAGAGCTGAGGACAGGGGGCTTCACAGGGCAGTGAACAGAGGCTCCAAATGAAGAGCTGCTTCTCCCAACTTGACACCACTTGCTGACTTGGTCAAAAGTCCCTTTTCTAAGTTCTAGCTATCTGGGCAGATCACCCACCCTCTAGTTTTCCCTGAATACACACCTCTTTTTTTTTTTTGAAAGAGACAACAGTGGATGCCTGGGACCCTCTGGGAGGGAGACCACTTCTCCTGAAGGCAGGCCATCTAACATGGTACAGCTGTCCAACAGTAGCACAGCCAGCTGGAGTGGGGTGCCAACACTAGTCGACATGCAGGGGCCTTAGACAGGTGCACCTTGATGCTATGCTGCAGAGGTGAAGGGAAGAGACTCCTAGCGAACAGCGAGGCCCTCTGGGCAGTCAGCCACATGAGACAGCTGGCACAGAATGCTGCTGTTCTACAAGTCTCTACCTTCCAGCCCTTGGTAAGTAGCTGTGCTATAGGATGTAGAGATTTTTTTTTTGAGACAGGGTGTCACTACGGAGCCTTGGCCGTCCTGGAACTCACTCTGTAGACCAGGCTGTCTTTGAACTTACAGAGATCCACCTGCCCCTGCTCCCAGATGCTTGGATGAAAAGGTGTGTGCCACTATACCCAATGAAAGCAGAGACTCTTGGTGTTGAAAGCACCCGTGGGTGCTGGGCCTGGGTCAATCTGAGGGAGCATTCCCTGTTTTGTACCACATGTCACAGTTTGTCTAGGAAAAACAAAGGAGACCCTGGTCCCATCTTCCATGAACGCTTAGATTCCAAAGTTCAGACAAGCAGGACCACGTCAGCTCTAGGCCGACAGTTTCAAGAGGCTTTGCAGCACCCCATCGCACAAGCACTGAATCCTTGCCTGCCAACATTGCATGCCCAGGTCAAAGTGTGTGTGTGGGGGTGGTATCAGAAATGCAGGGAGTTCACAGACTGCCACCATGCATGTGAACATTCACACACACACACACACACACACACACACACACACACACACACACACAGAGCTGGGGATGATTCTGCAGGGCTGCTTTGCCACAGATGGAAATCAAGGAGAGACACAAGTATCACCGATCAGTCAGTGCATGTTCAATAGACAATCACAAAAACACC
This sequence comes from Peromyscus attwateri, assembly GCA_902168425.1. NCBI lineage: Eukaryota > Metazoa > Chordata > Mammalia > Rodentia > Cricetidae > Peromyscus > Peromyscus attwateri. The sequence continues at coordinate 43,075 of CABHPP010137964.1, forward strand.
ACCACTTTTAGCTATGACAACATGACACATTTGGCAGCTTCCACAGAAACAGCCTTCCTCACCCCAAGCCATCCAGAGGGTCCACAAAGTCCTTTCTCTTTGGTCCAGTTCCAGAAGCTGGGGGAGGAAGACAGGGCTCACCAGGTAAGAGTGCAGAGGCAGTTACAGCATCCGCTTAGGACCATCATCTGTCCAGCGCTGCTTAGGATGCTGCAGCCTCTAACCCCTGCTCGAGGCTGGGCCACACGGGGTGAAGCTACTCATGGGGACAGGCCAGTGCTCAGAACCAGGAATAGCAACCAGTCCCCTCCAAGCACAGCACAGGACACCTCATCCTCCTGCCTCGGGGGCTCTGTTCATAGGATTGTGGGTCCTCTGGCAACTCTATTCTGTACCCCAAACCTCGACTCAACACGCTAAGGCTGGAATCCCCTGCATCCCATCAACTTCAAAGAATGCCTCGGTCAGGGAAGAATGGTCATGGCAGCTGCCAGCATCCATCATGGCACACTCAGGCTGAGGTCAGGGCACAGCTCAGGACAAGCCTCCTTCCTCTGTTCTAGCTTCCTTGGACTGTTTTCAGGGAGCTAGGCCCTCCTCCTTTCCCCCTAGCTCCTCACAAGGCACCAGCCAGGGACCCATCCTAGATGCTGTTGTGAAGGTCTGTCCTAACACTGGCTAGAAAACAAAAGTAGGTTTCTGGAAAGGGGCCGTGCAGCCAGAGGCGGACTGTCCTCTCCGTCTGAGGCGGGCAGGCGGGGCTCCTCTGGTCTCAGCGGACACCACTTCTCGGGACCAGGCTTTGCAGCTTTGCTCCGCAGTAGCTCAGTTACTGTCCAGGTGCAGGATTCCCTTCTCAGCGGCTCCGTCGATCGCTCTCTTGCCTTCAGGGTTCTGGAACTTCAGATTCTCCGTTTACATCCGAGAGCCTCTCTCCTGAAGAATCTAAGAGTGGAAGATGGTGGAAGACAGCCAGCTGAGCAACTGCTGAGGGAACGAGAGAGCTGCGGGGCTGGGCTGAAGCTCAGAGTGAAGCATGTGCCCTTTACCCTGGGAAAGGCGGGGTCTCCAGCACCAGCTTGGGGTGTGGGCACTGAGACACAGGATACAGCTGAAGACAGTGAAGTAGGCTAGATATCATAATAACGATTTTAAAAAGATTTTTAAAACCTGCAGCTGCTTCCTCTGGCCCTGTGGGCAGCTCACAATCTGTTGTCAGCCCATGTAGCAAGGCAGGCAAGCTCGGAGCCTCAACCTCATTGGGTGCCTGAGTGCAAAGAGCTCTCTTGCCAAGTACAGGGAGGTTGTTGTGGAGCAGAAGGTTCTGTGCTGGTGGATCAAAGTTTTCTAAGTTAAAGAAAGCAGTTAAAGTCACCACACACTCAGGCTCTTCAGAAGCGTGAGTGTGTGTTTGTAGGGCACAGTGGGGGAGGAGAAGGAAATAATGGGCTGTCGAGGAGCAAGGCAGACACTGCCTGACTGCATCCAGCAACGCTGAGAAGTGCCATCAGTGCAAAAACCTGCTTCTTCACCATCCTGACAGGATGCAAAACCTACCCTGGTCTAGGCACAGCTCCACGACTAACTTATGAATCCCGACTGACTGTTTTATGTGTGTGTGTGTGTGTGTGCTGGTGGGTGTGCATGTTTGTGCGGCAGTCAAGGTCCAAGCTGGGCATGTTCCTTTATCACTCTCCACCTCATTTTGTTTTCTTTTTGGAGACAAGGTCTTGCACTGAAGCCGGAGCTCACCAATTTGACTCTGCTCGCCATCTCCCAAGGCCCTACAAAGCCTGGTTTAAATCCAGTGTCCAAGAGAGCATGAGAGAAACTCGTAGTTGGAGAAGGAGGGAAAGGAACCCAGTGGCAGCCAGGGCAAAGCTGGGGAGAGGCTGGGCACAAAGGAGGCAGAGGACAGCCTGGGGAAGCCATGTCTTACCTTGGCCTTTTCACTTGGCTCTATGACGATGCCGTTGGTAGAATTATTTAGTTCTCTGGAGACAACACAGAGGAATTCTGCCTGGTCTTCATTTCCATAGTTATAGGAAGAGCCAATGCTGATCAGCTGGCAAAACAGGAGGTGGTGACTGTACACCCGCATACACAGGGGCTTAAAACACTCAAGCCCTGGGCCAGAAGGGAGGTACACACCTTTAACCCCAGCACTCAGGATGCAGAGCTAAGCAGATCTCTCTGAGTTTGAGACTAGCCTGATCTACATAGTTTCAGGGAAGCCAGGGCTATTTAGTGAGACCCTGTCTCAAAAAAACCAAAACAATCAAACCAAAAAAGTACCCCAGTACCACACAAGTCACACCAACTGGACTGTGTAGTTTTATGCCTCAAAGGATAACAGTTCTTGGGGACAGCCAAGGTCCCTGGGAATAAGTGGATCCCGATCTAGGTATCACCACGGAGTTCCATCCGGTCCCCTCACCCAAGCACCTGACACTATCCCAAAGGCATCAGAAGCATCAACATGGTCACTCCGTATCAACATGAGGTAAGATGAGTATTTCTGTGGGCACTCCCTTCAGCCCTGCCTGCTCCTACTGGCTCTTTCTCCAGACCAGAGACCAGAACCCAGAACCCAGAAAGACCTGGAAGTACCAAGTGAACCACTCTGCAGCCATCAAAAGCTACATGCCATGGTACTTTAACCCTTTGGGAGAAACAAATTCAGCATTTAACTCTAAATTGGAAATCTGCACATAGGAAAGCCTGGCAAAGAGTGTGGCCTCACAAGCACAGCCTGAAGTTGGGGCACTGCTGCTGCAAGACTGGGCGCCCCCATGTCCAACTTCCTCATCCACACCTTGGAGGCAATAAGAACAGACCTCATCCTCCTTCAAGACATTAGAAGATTCCATGTGAGGACTAGAGTGCAGCTCATTGGGAGGGCACTCGCCTAGACTGTGTAAGGCCATGGGTTCAAGCGCCAGGACCGTGATAACACTAATAAGTAACATTTAAAATTAACCATTACCTTCACAAAGAATATTCACATATTGTTTTAAATAACCTCTGCTTAAGATTACCTATCAGGAAAGAGTTGTGACAATAAACCCTGCAGTGTCTGGCCACCCACAGCTGACTGGGCACTAGGGACCCATGTGACGGGGCTGGTTCTGCAGCGCAGACAGAGGCATCTCTGCCTCTAGCTATAACTAGCAGTGCTTACACAAGCTGTAGCTTGTGCTCTGTAAATGAGCCTCTGGTGACAGTGCAGCTGGCCTGAGACTCCACACAGACAGTCATCTCCACATAAACTCTCACTCCCTGGTGCAAGCTCAGCTTCCTGGAGAGCCGAGGCAACAGAAAATGAACTAGGCTGCCATCTAATGGAAGAAAACGGTAAAATCCAGATCCTGGGGGCTTTGTTTTCATAACCTCAATTCTAAGCACAAAACCAAAAGACATGAAGGGAGAGAATGTTGGGAAATGACTGTGACACACGTCTGTGTCTGGTCCCTTCTAGCACACCTGAGACCCATACATCCAGAACTCTAAGTTCCTGTTGAAGCTAGCCTTCTTCAGGGCTCACAGAATGATGTCAGCAGAGCACTTCTGAAGGAATGTTCGAGGTAACAAAAAGCAAAAACAAAAAGGTGCTTCAGGTCTGTAAGCTCCATGACCCTGGGCACTGTCAAGTTCAAACTCTGGATGTGAAACCAAGAAATGTGGTCCTCCTCCCAACCCTTCACAACCATCACATGCCGTTGAGCAAGTAATGCACACCAAGGAGCTCTTTCCTAATTTTGAAATGGGGTTGCACCTGCCTCACCCACTCCCACTTCCAGGGCTACTGACTGGCTGGTTGTGGCTCCCTGGGAGGAGGTGCTGGGGTCACTGTTCTTTGAGAAATATACCTGTTCGAATTTCCAGCCGTCAGACATGGTGGAGACCATCTGAGTGAGCTCTTCCTCTTGACACTGCAGGACCCTGTACACGTGCTTCACGGGGCCCTGCAACAAGAGGCAGACGAGGATAGCAACACGGGGGCCCCACCAGGACCCCGCCACCCGCAGCTGCCTTGGGGGTTTTGGACCACCCAGTACCTCTCTCTCCAAACAGCACTGTGGGTTCAATGAGAACCCATCAGCTATGAGAACAGAAAGCAAGCCCAAGGGCACGAATCGATGTGGACAATGACCCTGAACTCCAGAAGCCAGTTATGTGAGCAGCTGTGCCGACACACTTACAGCAACCACTCCCCAGTCACTCTGAGCAGAAGGTCATGTTGTTTAAGTGGTTTATATGTGATTTGGATGCTAAGATATATACCATATTTTGATGGTCTAGACTGGATATAAATGATTATGGGAATGACCTTTTGAAATAAAAAAATTTTATTTATGTGTATGAATGTGTATGCCATTTGTTTCTGGATGCCCATGGAAGCCAAAGGAAGATGTGGAATCCCTTGGAGCCGAAGTTACAGGTGGTTGTGAGTCACCCAACACAGGTGCTGGGAACTGAACTCCAGCCCTCTGCCGGACCAGCACGCACTCTTAGCCATCTGTTCAGTCTCACCCTTTTTCCTTTTGGAGAAAGGGTCTCACTATTTAGTCCTGGCTGTCCTGGAATTCATTATGTATAGCAGACTGGTCCTGAACTCAGATCCATCTTCCTTTGCCTCCCCAGTGCTGGGATAATGGCACGTACCACTACGCCTTGCAAGTTTGTCCTAGATGTCCTGGAATTCACTATTTATCCCAACCTGGTCTCAAAGTCCTGATTTTACCCCTGGCTCAGTTTCCCATGTGCTGGGATTATGGTCCACCACCTGGCAATGGGGAATTGCATATTAACCTATTATCGTATCCAGAAGAAAACACGTATCGTACAAACACTCATTAGTTCCCCCTTGCTGACTTGACCAGGAAGCCGTCAGTGTTTAACAGTGCATTCTTGTTACAGAGGTGTGGGATTATAGAAAAAACAACAACATTTATTTGTTGCCTGCACTCCTGGCCCCTTAGGACTTCCTGAGTAGCTGTGGTGGGCATGGACACATTTGTAATCCTAGCACTCAGGTTAAAGCAGGAGGACTGAGCCCAGGCCAGCTGGGACTGCACAAAGAGGCTGTGTGTCAACACACCGAGAAACAAAAAAAGGGGCTTTTGGGGCTGGGGATGTGGCTCAGCAGCAGAGTCATCGTCTAGTATTTGTGAGCTCCTGGGATCCATGCCAGGCACCTTAAAAGATAAAACAATAAGACTGGCGGTGCTGGTGCACACCTTTAATCCCAGCACTCAGGAGGCAGAGGCAGGGGGATCTCTGAGTTTGAGGCCATCCTGGTCTACAGAGTGAGTTCCAGGACAACCAGAGCTACACAGAGAAACCCTGTCTTGAAAAACAAAAACAAAAACAAAACAAAACAAAGACACAATGATAATAAACTAAAGAACAACCACTATACAGTTCTAAGAGGGAACATTTTTTGAAAATACAGACAAATCCCCTGACAATTCCCTTTGGTTCTCGCCATACATTTACCCACACATTTTAAAAACAATCAGGTTTATATTACAAAATTCAGAGCATCCCAAAAGATCTGTGATACTGGCCAGAGTAGCCAAAGTCCCTACTATCTAAGCTGCCCTTAACCCCCTTTTTTCTCTTCCAGAGTCAACCCACCAGTGCTCCAAAAAGAACCAAGACTAATCACACACACACACACACACACACACACACACACACACACACACACACACGGAACAGAAAAGTACTTAGAACGTGTCAGCCACTAAAAGAGACAAGAGGCCACAGCAAAAGGGGGCTTAGGGCCCCCACATCTTAGGTTCTGCCTGAATGCCTGCCATACACAACGGACAGTGCACACATTCAAGGAGGTATATCTGGAAATCTATGAGGACACGGGAAGACGGAGTCTTTGACTATCAACCCATCTCTCAGAGTCACTACATAAAAAGGACAGAAGAAAGATCAATCAACATCAAAAGGTCTTGACATTCCTGGAACAAAAAGGCTACCAACAGGGTATGAGTCCTCAAGCCTTCAGAATCTGGAGGACTAATTAAGTTAATTGCTGCCATCAAAAAGAAATCTTGGGATGCTCTCAAGGAATCAACTAATGGCAAAGAATGCAGAACATGATTTGGATGGTTTCAGATTATGCAATTCAGGATACCATCAAAAATTTCTACTAAGCAATCAAGTTTATTTTAGAATGTGGGAAACTGGGGATAAAGCTAGACTTCTGAAACATCTATTTATTAAATATCTACAAAGCAAAAGATGCCATGGAAATGTAGGATGGCAGAGACTAAAGAACACAGTTTGATGTCTACCAAGTATAAATCTACCAGTAAACATCAACAAGAAGTCTTCTAAGCACAGGCCAGAAGTCTATCTCTGCAAACGCCTGGGGAAAAGTGGTTCAGCAACCCTGGTGGCGTTTTCTTTAGTAGTGACAGCCAAGGCTGTGACAGAGTAAGGAAAAAAGAGCCACCGCTGGCATAAGGTGGTGTAAGAAAGAAGCATGCCATTCAGACAGGTGGCCACGGAGGAGCACAACCTGCCTGGTCCTGCACATCTGGAGCTGCTGTTTCTTACACACACAGGAAAGGGAGAGTCTATTTTCTTCGGCTAGACTCCACAAGGACCTTCTCCTGTTACAGAATCGCAAGGGCTTCACACACTACAGAAGCTGCTCACCCACGTGATGAATGACATGGGAAGCAGGCTACGTCTGCCCTACCATCTGCCCTCCCCCCAACAGGAGGCATTTCTGTTATCATATCTACTGAGTTAATATAAAAATACAGATATTGTGATAAGAAGAGGCTGGATATCATCTCAGTAGCACGATTCACACATGTTTTTCAAGTGGCTTGCAGAACCTGATGTGAGGTGATCAGAGCTTAAAGATGGTCCTAGTACAGAACAGGAGCAAGTGAGACTATGGGCTTTCATACTGTGGGAGGCAGATGCTCCAACAGCAAAGGCAGGCTCTGCTGGGCCGGGAATTCCAGCACTAGGAAAGCTGAGGCAGGAGAGTGCGAGACCAGGCTGGCTACAACCTGGAGAACAGGAGTTGGATCTAGAGTGGCTTGGGGTTTTCCCACCAGCATATGGTGAACAGTAACACTCTATCCTAAGGGGTGGGGCTGTTCTGTCTTCTCTGTTATTTCTTCTCAGCGTCCTCACTCTGAGCCATTCTGGCCCTCCAGCTCTGAGGAGAAAGGCACCCTTTTCACATCACACAGAGAGAGAGACCCTTGGAGAGGTTTGCCCTTAGCAGTTCCAGACACCTTACTTGTGAAGTTCTGTTCTCATTGTCTCGTATCCTTTCCTTAACCAGCCGCACGAGAGATGCAATATTGTAAAACTCTGCTTCCTCCAGCACACCTAGAACAAGGACCAGACCGAAGTCAGAGATGTGTGAGCTCACCACAAAAACAGCAAGACAAGGCTTGCAAAGAACTGCCGGTGGCAGTGGCGGTGACACACACCTTTAATCCCACCACTAAGGAGGCAGAGGCAGGCAGATCTGTGAGTTCAAGGCCAGCCTGGTCTACAAAGGGAGTTCCAGGACAGCCAGGACTACACAGAGAAACACTGTCTCAAAAAACAATAACAACAACAACAACA
>CABHPP010137965.1:0-11940 GCA_902168425.1 Peromyscus attwateri
GTCTCAGGAAAAAAAAAAAAAAAAAAAAAAAAGTGATGTGGGGGGAGGGGTGACTTCTTGGTTAAGAGCACTGGCTGCTCTTCCAGAGGACCCAGGTTCAATTCCCAGCACCCACATGGCAGCTCATAACTGTCTGTACTCTAGCCCTGGGAGATCTAACACCTTCAGACCAATGAACAGAAAATTAAATAAATTTAAATAAAATTAAATAAATCAATTTTAAAAAATAGATGGGAAAAGGAGAGTTACTCAAGGCCTATCCAGTTCCAAGTGAAACCTAGACAGGGTATGTCTCTGGCCTTGAAAATGTTGGTCCTAGAAGGAGGCTGGGGAGAAAAAAAGGAAGGGAGGGGAGTGGGATGGATGGGACGAAGGAGGGAGGGAGAGAGGGAGGGAGGGAGGGAAGGAGGTAAAGAAAGAGGGAGGGAGATAAGTGCTGCAAGTTGGTGTATGTCTGAGGTTACACAGCTTCAACCAAAGGACCTCAAAGGAATTAGCTGAAAACTGGGGGGGGGGGGGGGGAGGGCGCATTCAGGTAGTGGGGACTGTGAAAGAGCACTCGAGAGAGGACCTGGCCTTGTCTTTGCCATGTGAGTATTTTTGGTTAACTAGACATAAGCCAGAGTCACCTGGGAAGAGGGAATACCAACTGAGGGATTGCCTGGAGCACACGGGCCCACGGCCATGTCTGTGACAGACTTCTGACTGAAGACTGAAGGGTAGGGAGGGTAGGCAGTCTGGGCTGTATAAGCAAGCCAGCACACATGAGCTGAGAGTGACGCAGTCCAGCAGGAGTGTTCCGTGGTTTCTGCCCTGGCTTCCCTCACTGAGTGGTTATGACACAACAGTGTAGGGCAAACAAACTCTTTCCCCTCAAGTTGCTTTTTGTTAGCACAGGAAAGCAAAGTAGAAAAGTGCCAAGTCTGTGTAAGCTCACTCAGAAACTGGCTCTGAAGGTGGGGTTGCTCTCCCCTTCAGACTCCCATGCTGATCCTGTGTCCTCTACCGCTTCTTGTTTGTGGATGGGCTATGACAGGAAGGACAGAAACAACCCAAGAGTAAAACCCTGTGACCGTGAGGACACCCAGAAGGCAGTCTATTTCCGACAGACCACACTGTCCATCCCATAACATAACTATGGGAGAGAGAAGGCAGAAGTCTAGCTATAGATATTCGGCCATGGAGAGAAGGTTCAACTGGGAACTCTCCTGCTTGCCTCAACTTACCCGGGTGGTCTCTGTTAGAGGCTTTGAGCACCTGAGCTGATGTTAATTTCCTGTTGTTTGCTCTTCCCTTGTAAACTGTACACTTCTGCTTAACGAAGAACCACAAACTGTCCTGGACTGTAAAATGACTAAACCATAATATCTTATAAGAGCAAATTTGTTTAAACAGGGGCCACTCTACTCTGTCAGAGATTCTCTCTACTGGGGACTCTAACTGACGGCCTTAATGGGAGCTTCCTCAGTCAATTTATGCTGGGTGTTTTATGTACCTGCTTTGACAATGTTTTGTTATCTTCTATCTATCTATCTATCTATCTATCTATCTATCTATCTATCTATCTGTCTATCTACCTACCTATCATCTATTTACCTAGCTATTATCTATCTATAATCTACCTATCAATCATCTATCATTATATATTAGATATCGGTAAATATCATCCATCATCCATCTATCATTATCATCTACCTATCTACCTACCTAACCCACCTATTATATAGGTGTCTATCATCTACCTATCAATCATCTATCATTATCTATCTATCTATCTATCTATCTATCTATCTATCTATCTATCTATCATCTAGCTATCACCTATCATCTATCACTTGCTAGTTTTACTTTAGCTTACTGTAAACTTAATAAACATACTCATTCAAAACTAAAAATACAGCAACCACATATCATTCTCTAGATTAAATGGAATGGTCTTATTATCCTCCCTACCAGGCTTAGTAGATTATACACCTTTCTTTCCAAATCAGAGAAGGCTCTAGCTTCTATCTGCATCTCCAGCATCTCCAGGTAAGACCTGAATGTAAAACAGAAGCCCCCCCCCCCCACTGCACTTACAGATGTCTGAAGGCTATCAAAGTCCTGCTAACGGTTTGCCTCCATTCCTAAGCAGCTCCCACCACAGCCCCCAGGACGTTGGTGGTGGACTTCAAGTCTTTGAGCAACCATTTAGACACACCTATGATGGCTGCAACTACATTCTTTCCATGGTTTGACAGTACTCATGCAGAGTACCCAGTACAGGCACAGTGTAACTTCCACACTTCAGAAGTCTGGCAGAAACTGCAAGAACCAGTAGAAAGCAAATGTACTAAAATCACTGAAACTGTAATATTTTCTGGAAGAGATTTTTTTTTAAACAAGACATTATGAGTTGTACTCTATATTAGGCAATATTCTATTCATATGCCAAAACACTTTCACAGCACTTAATATATGCAGAAGGTCCTGTTCTAAGAGCTTTGCAAACTTTAAATTATTTGATACTTAACTCCATCAAGTCAGTCCATTATGGACTCAATTCCCAGAGTCTACAATGTCAAACCAGGGAGCTAAGAAACAGGCCATCATAATTCCTAGCAGTTCACAGGTCTAGAAAGTGTGCATTTTTGTGTATGTATGTGTGTACATGTGTGCGTGTCTACATGTGCATATGTGTCCTGTGATGCATGTGAATGCTTGCATGCAGAGGTCAAAAGTCAGCCTCTTAGGCTGTGTTCACCTTGTTTTTGCGACAGGGCCTCTTGGGGCCTGGAGCTCCCCAATCAGGCTGGGGTGGCTAGCCAGTGAACCCCAGCTAGAGGCCCATCTTTGTCATCCCCGCACTTGGATTACAAACGCGCTCCACTGTCCCAGCTGTTTTTTACCATGGCTTCTAGGGATCACACTTGAGCTTGTACAGCCAGCACTTCCCTGACTGAACTATCTCCACAACCCACAAGTGTGCACTTTAAGACGCATGAGCAATGTGAAGCTAAACACGCCCAGTGAAGCTAAACACGCACCCCCATGTCCTAAGAGGGCAGAGTACAGCGGTCACTTAGGCAAGGTCAACAAGAGAAGCCCATTCTCCTAGAAGCTTGATTTTTGTAAAAAAAAAAAAAAAGATTACCTAATAAATGCAAAAGTCTTTAAATCATAGGTTTTGCAATCAAAATCATGGGGGAAAAAAAGTGGTCCCAGCTGAACAAAAGGTGAAAACTAGAGGGCTTGCCTCTCCACCCCCTGGCAAGTCTGGCCTTTAATTTTATCTGGTTAGCAGGAAGCCAGATCACAGAGGCACCTATCAAAGTGTGCTTGGCTTGGACTGGCTTGGCTGGGAGAAGGACTATTTTGGCCTCTGCTTGCTGCCTCTGTGTTTCCTGGTCTATGCAACAGCCAAGACAAAGCCTGGAGCCCCCAGAGGGTGTGTACAGGGCTTGGCATCATGAGCGACAAAACTGCCACTTAGCTGTCTCCCTTGAGCAGGAGGTGAACTCGGCATCACACCGGCCTGCACCAGGATCAACAGCTCCAAACTGGAAGATCAGAAAAACCTGCAGTTTTCCTCTAGGGGCCTAATCCAATGTCAGGTTTTCAGGAAAGCAGGCTGTGTATAGACCGTCAGGATGAAACACGAAAATCCCGACCAGCCGACACTGCTCCCAACTCCAGGAAGAGGTGATGGCTCTAACAAGTATAAAAAGATGAAGCAGCAACTTGGGTGGGGTGACGTAATATGGCAAGAGAACACTGGTTCGGCAGAAGCAAGATTCATGCATCTGTGAGATCTGTACAGTCTCAAGAGCTACAAGCGTGGGCCCTGCTGTATATTCAGTAGAGAGTCCCTGGCCTTGAATGTTTATGAGGTGTGCTCAGTTCTGTGATGGAGCTGGTAGATGTAGCTAAGGGGTGGATTCCATTTCTCCCTTCGGTCCCCACTGCTCCACCCAGGAGAAGGCTTGGGATTGCCCTAAGTAGGGGCTTTGGGAAAGAGACTACCATTTCTTCTGGAAAAATCCTACTCAGGAGCCCAGCAATTCTAATAGCAAAAAATGTAGCCACTATGTCCAGGGATGAGTTGGAGGCCAAGGGTCACTCTCAGAATTGCTGAGTTAGTCCAGTTTGTTAACATTACAATAGGGGAGAGGAAGGCCAGGGAGAAATACAGACCTGGGGTCAGAAGCTTGAGAAGAGCAGAGACTCAGGTAGAATTCCTTCCTAGTATTTGGAAAAGCAATGCCTTCAGGACCTACACCTCGCCTAGAGCTTCTTCTTTTTCAACTTGACTACTGGTGCCTTGAGGACACATTTGTCTGTGCAAAGACTCTAGCCTGAGCTGTGGAATGCAATGATTTCTAAAAGCTGTGCAACTTTAGGCAAAAGCTTTAGCCTCTCTGGGCTATTTCTATAATCCATAAAACAATAATCATGAGATTTTATTCCCTTCAGGGTTGCTGTGACAATTAAGAAGCTACTTGGTGTAAGGCGCTTAACAAAGTGCCTCATCCACTGTAAGCTTTCATTTATCAAGGCAGCCCTTGGCTGAGCGCCGGCACAGAAGTGTCCCAGGCTAGCCTTTGCTGTGCTTCTAAGCAAGGATAGCAAGCATTCTCTGTAAAGCACCAGATAGTAAATATTTTAAGTTTTATAGACCAAGAGATAAAAATCAGAGATATCATGTTAAGACTTATGTAACAGAATCACTTCTACAATCTTATTAAGGACATTCTAAATTCTAATAATAACTGCATACACCCTTCAAAATATGTCTGCATTAATGAGAAGACTGTAACTCATACTGGGGGAATAACATTTTGCCTAATTAGAGATGTGGTGTAAGAGCTCAGGGGCTGTGCCGAAATTGGCAATGGAAAGGGTTGGTTTTCTGTCCACAATTTGCCTACCTCTATCTCTAAGTTTTGGAAGAGGTCCCACAAAATGTGACACAAATGTCACCCTCATAAGCTGTAGCTGGAGTTTTCTCCAGTGCTGCCCAGCACCACGGACCCGCAACCACTTATAAAATAATCACTCAGAAGCTTATATTAATTAAACTGCTGGGCCATTAGCTCAGGCCTACCACTGACTAGCTCTTACACTTAACTCAGCCCATTTCTGTTAATCTATATGTCGCCACGTGTTCCCCGTGGCTTTACCTGCTGCCTTTACATGTTGCTCCCTGGACGGCAGGCTGGCGTCTCCCCTTGGCTTCCACCTCCCAGCCTCTCTTCTCTGTTTGTCCCGCCTATCCTATACTTCCTGCCTGGCTATTGGCCAATCAGTGTTTTATTTATCAATCAATCATAGCAACATATATTCACAGCATACAGGACATCCCACAGCAATAAGCCACAGCCAGACTTGCAAGAGGGTCAGGAAAGACATGCTATGTGCTCAGGTGCCATCATCACTTATTTTGTTTTTGGGTTTTGAGATGTTTTGCTATGCAATGCAGGATAGCCTTGAACTTGGGAATGGAGGCACCTAGCACGACAGAACTTCCAGCGCTGTCCCCAGTCCGATTCAGCCACAGGTACTGAACTAACAGCCCAAATGTGAGATTCCTGACGACAGGCTTGGGAAAGGCGAAAGAACACATTTCCAGCTGAGAACCTAGCTCTTCATGAAGAAGATCTTAATAATTCAGACACTAGGGAGTAGAGAGTCGTGCTCCAGCCAAGACACCTAGGCAAGCATCACAATTCAGCTTCTCCCAAAAAGCTACCATACTTCTCTCTAACTGATGTATCTCTGAGACAAGATAAAAAGAGTGCCCTATACTGGAGTCTGAACAGTAACCAGTTACCACTAATTAAGAGGTTAGGAGAGCACTTGGCATTGAGAGTGCCCAGAAACGCTGTTCAATGAAACTTGTCTGTCTTGTGATCTTATAGGGCTGTGTGCTCACGTCCACTCAGAACTGCATACTTCCCCCAACTTCCAGACTAATTAGTAACTTGAATCCAAAGCATTTTTATTGCACCCACTTACCAGTTGAGAAAAGCACATGAAACACTAGGCTTCGCCCACCATTCACTCCATTACGCCATAATAAGCAGGTACTGTGCACTACTAGATAAAAGAACTGAAAAGGACTAAGCCTCCTGTTCCACTTCCAAGGATCCCGGGTGCTGTATGCAGACAATATTATATTTTAATAATTAATTGTTCATCAAAGAAAAAAATGAGGAACAGGGATGCTAAATTCAAAGTTATTCAAATTGCAAAAATGAATAATGCATGACTTTTATATTAAATACACACTGTATTAAGTAGTCTACATTTCACCCAACTCTGTCTTTCATTTTTTAAGCATTTTGAACGACAATATGAATAATCAGTTAGGGGAGGTTTGTTTGGAAAAAGGAATACCTTATTTGAATGCAAATGAAGTATATTTGAAGATGATTAAATTTTTCTTATCAATTAGGAAATTTTGTATGAGGGCCTTAAAGTCATGGTCAGCCATTAAGCTCAGCCCAGCCCGGTTACCCTTGCAGCTTCCTCTCAACATTAAATTATATCTGGCTCATTCTGTTCAATTTCTTCTTTCTGATAGCAGTGCCAAGAGGCAATTTTTAATTAAAGAAAATTTGAAAGATTCAAACATGCATAATTGGATTAAAAATGTGATCATTAAAACATTAGATGATAATCATCTGATTGATTGCATTTTTCAGTGTGTTAATAACTTAATATTTGCAATGCTTTGGTTACATAGGGACAAAGAAGGTTCTTTATAAAACATGCTGAATAGTCAACATATAGAAGAGACCAGTGAAGTCATCAAGAACCGTGGAATTTGTCAAGGATGGCGGCACACACTGCTAGTCATAGAGAAGAGTGGGATATTCAAAAGAAGCAAAAAAAAGACAACATTACTTATTTTGTCTTCCTAACATAAACACTCTAGAGGAAAACCCAGAACATCTACAATGCCATAAATACCTAAAGTGGTTGTGGAGGCCAAGGGAGACTGGTTTATAGGTTGGAGAACCTACCTAAAGAACCCAGATCCCCAGATGCAAACACAGAGAGGCCCTGGATAACGACACAGTCACACAACCCTACTGCAAAGCCACCTAGCCTCCTTGATTACGTTAATGGTTTGACCAAGCATGGCATTTTAATTTAAGGTTGATGTTCAAATAAAACAAAAGAGAAATTATATGAAGATCACAGTTAGAGAAATGGATGTGGCACTTAAATTTCAGAAATTATATAATGACAAAATCCAGGACCATCCCAAGCAGTTTTGGGGCTTGTCTCTACCTGTAAGGCCCTGGAGATCATAACTGACACAGTGATACATTCACATGGCTTCCTTTTGAACAAGTCAAAGAGTTAATTCACAAAAGAGGAACAAGGTACACAAGAACCAACTGATTCAGACAACAAACAAGAAAGTGGTTGATGCCAGAAGGTGGCCCAGCAGAGTGGAATGAAAAGGCATCTCAGACTGGGCAGAGTGACATATGCCTTTCATCCCAGCACTCCAGAGGCAGAGATGGACAGATCTCTGTGAGTCTGAGGCCAGCTGGGACTACAAACTGAGACCCTGTTAAAGAAAAAAAGAGAGAGAATGAGAGACAATGAAAGACAGAGAAAAAAGAAAACGCATCTCGGAATTTAATACAACTGGGCTCAAATCAATGCTCCACTATGGGAGCTGGGACAGCTCAGCTGATCTCTCTGAAGCCTCAGCTTTCCTATCTGGAGCAGCATTGTTATCTCCTAGGCAACTGCAGGGATGAAACAAGGCTACCTGTAGAAAGCACCCAGGCAGGGCTAAGTGCACAGCAGGTCAAACAGCTGGGACAGATCTGCTTTGTCCTGTCCCTACCTTCTGGCTCTTTACCCTAATCAAAACAGTACTGGTTACCACAGACCATCTTTACCATCAACATCTCCATTGTTTCCTTTCTTTTCTAGATCCTGTTGTCTGCAGCTCAGACTGGCCTTGCCCTTGTGGTCCTCCGGCTGAAGCCTACCGAGTGCTGGGATCACAGGCATTCTCGACATGCCTGGCTGCATTTCCTTGAAGTTTTGTATGCCCCAGCAAAGTCAAGCGCCATGCATTCAGTAGTCAGGTGGAGGCAGATGCAGAACACTCCAGATGACATCACCACCTGTTCACAGCCCTCAAGCACACTTCAACAAGGGAGACGGTGGAGGAGGGATCCCAGCTCACACTGAGTGCTTCCCAAGTGCCAGGCACACTGTGTGCTGGAAGACAATGTATCTTCAAGATAAACCAAAGACCTGAGCCACTGAGAAAGTAAGTGATTTTCTGTACATCTGGTCACAGGGAGAAATAATATTCAAAGCCAAATCCTGTGCTCTTGGCCCTGGGGTGACAGTACTTCTCCTATGAATGTGACATATGAACAGCAGAGAAGCATGGTAGAAAAGTCACCCAAGGGAGACCAGTGGGTCCCTGGAGACCTTTCTTAAACCCTTTGTTCTTTATATTTCACTGAAACAAGGTTAAGCATGTTTCCCTCAACTCCCATAGTCCTGGTTCAAATGCTAAACACTGACAAAGGAGGGTGGTTGAATGAGGACTTCTGAGGCCTTTTTATGTCTTAACACTATTGTTAACAATGCTATTTAGTGATAAAATAGCAATCACACAGCATCCGACTTCCTGGACTTAGCCAAGAAAAGAAACGGAAACAGCTCACATCTATGGTGGAGGTTTTGATAAACCCAAATCCAGGAAACTGGAAATGGCTTAAGCCTGTCTGTTTCTAGAAGATTTTGAGATCAAAAGCATTGAGATAGGCATCAGTCCTTCCTGGATCCATAAAAAGACAGGAGCCAATTAGCCAGGCACTGGCTGCTGCACATTTATAGCACACTTCAGGAAAGTTCCATGTAATTAAGTGCTGGAAACATAAACTTCAAACGGGAAATTTTGTCGCGTGTTATGATGCTCAAAATCACCAGTGAGCTGTAAATGTTCAGAGCTATCAGTAAGCCACAGATAGCATAGCACTGGCTTCCTCATTCAAAAGAGAGAAGATGATTTGAACGATTGCTTCAAGGTAAACATTCCAACAGAACCCTCATTAATTCACTTGAAACACATTTGGAGTATATGAGGATTGGGGAAAGATCAAAACCAAAGCTCAGTCTGTTACATGGTGAGTATTGACCCAACTAAGTATACTATCTGATATCTCTCTCTCTCTCTCTCTCTCTCTCTCTCTCTCTCTCTCTCTCTCTCTCTCTCTCATACACACACACACACACACACACACACACACACACACACACACACACACACCCCAGTGGATAGGGGCAGTGCCATGAATAAAGCAAACAAAATTCTAGCTTCCTCTGAGATGAGGCTGGCAAACTTTTTCTGAGAAGGCCCAGAGAGCAAATATTTAAAGCTTTGTAAGACTTATGCATTGCTGGTGACAACTACCGTCTGTATAACAAAAGCAGCCATAGATATCTGTGGACAAATGAGTACAGCTGAGTGATAAAACTTTATTTATAATGACAAGCAGTGGGCCAAGATTTGTGTGACCTAATAAAACTTTGAACAAACAAGCAGGAGGCTTGATTTGGTCTACAGATTATAGTTCCTTGAGTCCTAATCTAGAGTGCTCTGGGCACACAGCAAGCATCATTCCCCATGTCTGCCCAGCCTCAACACATTTATCCAAGGTAAATCATTATTCTCATTTTTCAAATGGAAATATTAACAAGAGACACAGTCATTTTCACAGGATCACAAAGCTTCCAAGCTGGAGAGTCAGAACTCCAATTCAGGACAGCCTGAACTGACAAGTACTTCTAAAATATTCTCCATGTCTGGTGGGCTCCCAGGATCAAGTGGAAAGTAAGAAAACACACTTACATTTTTGGACACATGAAGCAACTTTGCAGACATATGAAACAGCAGTCTCAGTAGCACCAGGAATGCCAAGGATAGAAAGGAAACTTTGAATGAGCATAAGACTGTCCACATGCAAGGACCGTCTTTTTCCTTTGACCTCAATGTCTTGCCTGGTGTTTCCTGGGCACTCCACAGTGGAAGGAAGAATGGACTCATCAAAGATGCTTAAAGCTCATGGGCATAAAACAAGCGAGATGCCTCAAACGAAGGCAGCTCATCCCTGTGATGGCTTACTGCCACATGACACAGGTGACTATTTGTGTCCTGATCAGTGTCCCCAAAGTCTTCTTTCCTAGAATTTGTGCTGTGCTTCCAGAATTCATGCAGATATTTTCAGAAAGCTTAGCCATTTGGCCCAGATAGTTATTTTAATATTTTTTCTTTTTAGATATGAGCCCCAGTCATAACAATGATGGAGCAATAGTAATATATTAGAGTCCTCTGAAATCCTTTTTAACTCGCTCCTTCAACAGAACCTATTTGGTGGGACTCTGTGAAGACGGAAACCTGCAGATGGGGCCATACACAGACACAGTGGCGACAGCCTGGGAGAAACAGGACCTTGCAGCTGGATCACTTGTCAAGGTGTGTCAAGGTGTGACAGCTTCCCAGCATGCCTGTGTCACCTGTTTGTGTGTCCTGTGGACTAAGCAGTTGACTGTCAAAGGGTTTTTAGCAGATTCCAGGATGCCTGTTGGGCTGGTCCAACCTTTCCTGGGTGTACAATGATCACGCAGCAACACAGAATCGAGGGGCTTTTTGTAGACTGTCACCAGCCCCCTTTGTTGCTTTTTCCTTTTTCTAAACCCCAGAAGAAGAGCAGATTCTGGATCTAAAGTTAGCTCTTAATGGTCCGAACCCGAGGCAGACACAGTTCTTTCATTGGTCTCTAGCCAATTAACATACAGAAGAAGCAGCCTGGCAAAAAGGTTTTAGGAGAGTGTGGTCGCTGCCCTCGGCTTGCTGTGCGGTCTCTCACTTCTGAATTCTAATCATCCTCTGCTTTGACTGTAGAATGTAACGTAAAGGTATGCAAAGCCAAAATGCCAATCACCCCAGAAACAGTCCCAGTGTGTGGCCTCCACTGGACTCACAGGACACACTCACTCTCCCACTCACTCTAAGAAGTGACCACGTCTTTCATTTTGAAATAATCATTATGTTGCTTTCCTTTCAGACTTACCACCGAAATCTTGTAAAACCTTGTTCCAATCTCCCTCAGCTCCCTGGTTCTCAAATACGCCATGCTGCTTGGTGGTCCACTCCTCTTCATTGTGGCAAAATGCTTTACTGTATGATTACAATAAGTTGTCTTCGCCTCACCCGCTAACGAATGGGCTTTGAGGCTTTTTCGGCATTTGGGTAATTGGAAGTAGCAATGCCACAAATACTCATCTGTTGCCAGGCACATTTCTGAATTTCTCTTTGCATGGCTTTCCAGAGTGGCTGTGCTAACGTATTATCACATAGCATGTACAGAGTCTTGGGTATTTGGACCACAGCTAGCACTCAATACTTCTGGCAATTTGAGTATCAGACTATCTATCTATGCATGCTGGTAGGTTTTTGTTGTTGTTTAAAGTTTTGTAGATGGGACACAGTTGAGAAATTAGTGTATCAAACACATGAACTATTTTTTAACTCATAAAGAGCCAAATGTACAAATCAACAGGGATGCCAGGGTGAAAATGTATTATAACTAAGCAATTACCCTCTATGAGGTGTGTCCAAACACAGATGTGAATATGGCTCAACACAAAATAATAAACTTACTTTGGAAATCACGTAAGTTTTTGGTAATTTGCTTTTGTAAACTCAACTGTGTGATTCTCAGGTATGAACTTATGTGTGACAACATCATGTCTCATTTTCAAAATATTGGGCATACCCATATAAACAGGTAACAAAGGACATTTTTACACCCAAGAAAAGCCCCCTGAGCCTCCCCGCCACCTCACTCTCCCATTCTGACTTGCATCACCTTGGACTAACTTACAAGCTTGTTCTTGAGCTTAATATAAACAAGG
>CABHPP010137965.1:11950-30908 GCA_902168425.1 Peromyscus attwateri
TGTACCTGTAGTTGTATGAAGAGGTGACAGATAAGTGAACAGTGTTCTTAATCTAATTACATGTACCCAGCTCTTCAATCTTATTCATTCAACAATTATGTACTGAACAGTCATGGAAGGCTGGGCTAGGATGACTCCAGAAAGACCTCCAGTAATGCCAGTTCCAAGCACCCTGGGCCTTAGAGTGATGTACACTGATGCAGCAGCATGAAGCAAAGCAATAAGATCACTTCTCTGGTGTGGTTATAAAAGATCCTAACCTGCATCTTGATGGCTGGCATCAGTACTCTCCTAATAGTCATGCTGGAGAGGCTCATATCACAAAGAAACATAGGTAACCTTTGGCCAACAACTACGAGAAAAGTGAGGTTCTCCTGAAGGGGTGACCTTGGCCAAAAACCTGAACAAGCTTGAAAGTGGATCGCCTCCAGAGTGAAGTTCCAGATGAACCCCGGGCATGGCTGTCAACTGGACCAGTGAGATACCCTGACCCAGAGGGCCCAGAACCTTCACAATGATTGTGTGCTGTGTTTAAGTTGTTAGACTTGTAGTAATGTGTTACAATGTAACAGACATATGCCATGACTGGAGTGTTAACCAGGATGCCACTGAACAAAGTATGGCACTCTGCCTGAAGAGCTGACAATCTAGTTCTGTCTCGAAGAGTAAAAGAGGGCTCTTATCTCACTCTGCCATCTTCCTTACACTGTGACACCAACTCCATAAAAGGGACTTGGTAGTTTCCAGCCTTCTGGCTTAGCTCTTGCCCTTTGCAGACCTCAGCTGCTAGCAGTGGGGTGGAGCAACGTAGTTATAAGTCAGGTTCAGTTGGGGAAAGGGAGCAGCAATAGTGAAAAAGGTCACCAAGCAGAGCAATTAAGCATCAATAATCAATTCTGAGACAAAGACATTTCAGCAGCTTTTATGTTTTACCAAAGAGAGGAAAGCAATAAATTGCAGCATGGAATTTGAGGCCATCATCATGAAAGGTGTCCCTGGGCATAGTACAGGGCACAGTGCAGCAGCAGGAACAGCTGCTCAGAATCCCGGCAACCAAGTGCAGCTCATTACACACCGCAGCGCTCTTTCACAGAGGGTATTTCTACTCTGACTTCCTTTCGGGACTGAATGATTGCTCCATTAATGCAGTCTCTGAAGATGGATTAAGTATCAATTCACTCTTCTCAGCAATACCTCATAAGCCACCCCCTATTTCACATGGTTCTCCCACATAAAGGGCTTGCTGCCCACCACTTTAAGAGAGACACAAGCTCCCTGCTGCTGTCTTTTGAAATAAACCTGTTCACTCATCTAAACAGTACACTTCATTCACACACAGTGACAGCTGCATCAGGACCACCAATACATCTGTCTCGGTACCTGATTTAAGAGCCCCAGCTAAGCAATGCTTTGGACATTACAACTGGATTATCTAAGTGGGTAAACATATCTAAATCCACTAATTAGACAAACTCCTGTCTCCTAAGTGGTCCTGTAAATGACCAGACTCACTTCGGAGAGAACTCAGCACTTCGGAGTGAACTGAGCACTTCAGCGTTGTACTTAAAATGTACCTGAGTTCAGCAGAGGATAAAATGAAATTGCAACAAGGAAAGACAAAATCTTCCCCAGCAGGCTTTGATTGATAGAACATGCCATTTGTAACAGAATGGAATGGAAAACCAGAAAGTTTGTTCCCACTAACACTGCCTTACTGGGGCAACTTTCTCTCCTTTGAGAAAATACTATGACTTTCTCCACAGAGCATAAAGTCACTCATCCAGGCACCAGGGCTCCAGCACTCTAGATCTGCCATTAATTCCACTGGGGGGAAAACCTCTCCATGGGGAAGAGAGGATCCCAGTGACATTATAAAACTGTCATTGACAAGAGCCTAAGAAGCAGAAAGGACAAACACAGATGACTCTGCCAAGCTGAATGCAACAAGGCCATTAGAATAGCTGGTTTGGTACGTTAGTGATTAAATGCAGAGATTTTTTTAATGAATTAATTTTATGAACGTTTGTATGTTTGTGTTGGAAATGTGCTTGTGCGTGCCAGGAGTTGACATCAAGTGTCTTCCCCAATTGCCATTCACCTTATTTTTGAAACAAGATCTCTTACTGACCCTGGTGCTTGCTACTGGCTAGACTGGATGGACTGGCCAGCAAGCCCCAGGGACCTTTCTGGGTACACCATCACACTTGGATTCTGACATGGTGCCGTGGATCTGAACTCAGCACTTCACTGAATGACCCATCTCACCACACCGAAGTGCAGAGATTTTGAAAGCATGTTGGTAGATACAGATTAGAAATCTGTAAGCTCTTCAACTACACACACACACACACACACACACACACACACACACACACATCTACATCTACTCTGCTTCTAGTTACACACAGACCTACTGTTTTGAGGTCTGGAGATAAAGTGAGTTGGCTACGATTCGATTAATGCTGCCTTAATCTTTATCTTCAAGAACACGTTGGCAGCTTTTCACCCAGGAAACCAAATCTTCAGACCTGGGTGGAATGCTCACCCCTCCCTTTCTTGACGATACTCCCGATGACGATTCTGCCCACCGAGCACATCCTGAATCCAGCTTGTATTGTCTGCAGCTCCTCTCGTCTGACTCCAGCCTAGGTTACTATGGTGTCTGATCCTCACTGCCACTTAGGAGTGAGATTAACGCACACTTCCAGCGTGTCCGCAACTGCATTTCCAGAGGCAATCAGAAGGTTTGGGCTCTCACTCAATGAGGAACGTGTGGATTCAAAACCCAAATAGACTATTGGGAGGGAAGGACTGTGCAGGTTGGGAGAAGTAGGCCCCCAGGATTGGTACGTGGGGGCTGTCATGCCTTGGTCCCTTCCTGTAGCACCCCGCTCTGCTCCCTGTCTGTCTTTAGGTGAGCTTCTCTTCCAAATTCTCCCATCACTTTGCTGTTCTGCCTCACCATGGGCCCAACATCATCGGAGCCCAAGAGCATGAACTGAAACCTGCCGACTGCGAGCAGAAGGTCAAGCCTCCTTCCTGAGGCTGTTTGTGTCAGGCATTCTGTCACACAACAAGACAGGTCACTAATAAAGCCATCTGTCTCAAACCAAATTTGACCGAAAACATTCTGCCCAGCCGGGCTTCGGCATTTGCACTTTCAATACCCTCAACCCTGAATAACAGACAGGGTTCTCATGCACACCCTCTACTGGAATCCTTCTTCCCCAGTCCAGGACAACCAGCAGCACAAAAACACAGCAATGACAAACACTGTTTGCTCTGGCCTGGGGCTGGAGCTAGGGCCGTGGAGTACTCTCACTCTCGGGGTCTGCAATCCATCTTGACACCTCCCCCCCCCCCTCTCTCTCTCTCTCTCTCTCTCTCTCTCTCTCTCTCTCTCTCTCTCACACACACACACATCTGTACTGTCTTTTTCCTCTAACTAAAGCTATCTTGCAAATCTGTGTGAACCCTTATTTTCAATTCTTTGGATAAGAGCAAAAGAACATCCATAACACTAAGAGGGGAACAAAAGCAAAAAGCAAAAACCTGCAAGAGAAGACTGTTGACACTCCCTTCTCCCCACCTCCCACTGCTGGAGACAGGGTCAAGTACATAGGCTGGCCTGGAATGCCATATGCAGTGGAGAACAACCTTCAACCTCCTGCCCTCATAGGCTACTATCTCATAGGCTACTATAACTGTTTACGCAGTACTGGGGTTTGAACCCAGGGCCTCCCGCATGCTGTGCAAGCATTCTACCAACTGAGCCACCTGCCCAGCCTGAAAAAGGGAGATTTTTCCGCCTATCACAAGGCTTTAACACCTGTGAGCTACCAACAGTGATATAAACAGATCAGTCAAGACTGAATTTGTTTGATTTTATGATGCCCTGCAGCAGGAATCCCAGTGCCTGCCCACTTCAAAACTTCTTTGAGCGATGACTGATTGATGGTCATTCCAAAGGGTTTGACTATCACACAAGCAGTCTCCCAACCATGACACAGAAACTGCTCAAGTTACAGTACTCTGTGCCTATTCGTAAGCATCACGTGAACATCCTGGATACCTAAAACAGCCTCTCATAGGAGTGGTACTCACTGCCAAATGATCCGGGGAGACTGCATAGGGAATGGAGAGAATTCACCCTGTGAGGTTTGCCAAGTGTGGGCCTTCTGTTCACAGGACAGTATGGAGAATGCACCCCACTAAAGCAGATGCTCAATATCCTGGGATAACTTCCTTTAACTTCTCCAATTCTATTCTTATTATTTTAGAGACAACCCATGTTTTGTTGACTTTTCAAACAAATTAAAGCTCTGCAAGGGCTTTGTGAATAATCCCTGGGGGATCAGGTTCTAATAAAACAAAAGTCTTTGGGGCGTGGGCTCTCATGCTGAGTGTCCCAGCGGGTGGGCGCTTTCACAGCCCTGGGAGCTCTCATGGACTGAGTGTGCTGGATTCAGTGACATATAAAATGAATCTGCTGAACCTGAAAAAATATTTTAAAGTAATTGCCTATTCACGTCTCAAGACTGTCAGGTAAATGACCACATTTAAGTTGGTTGGCAATAAGAAATTTTATTAAGAAACAATTCAAAGACATTGTGGCCTTTAGTTTTGACCAGGTGTGGAAGCCCACGCCTTTGATCCTAGCATTTGGGGGGCAGAGGCTCTCATTAGTGCTGCAGAGAGTCCCATCACACAGAAACACCATGGTTATTTATTGAGTGATGTGCAAAAGAAATCTGAGCAAGATGTTAGAAGGGAGGCAGCATAGCAATGATGCTCAATTTGAACCTTATCCAAAGGCACCAAAAGGCATATGCTCAGTGCTAGAGCGGATTCTCAATTTGCCCCATCACCACAGGAGCTGGAAGAGCATCATGGTCAAAAATAAGGCCTTGATTTGGGTAAACCACTTGACCTCAAAACTTAATTCCTTTAACTTGGAAATACAGGGTCAACAATAAACCCTTAACAGCTGTCCTGAGAACTGATAAAATAATCCATTTATAGAATAAGGCCCCTGTGATACCAGCTATTATTGTAATTGGAAAAGTTGCTTTCAATACACAGAAAGCTTGACTGGCTAAGTAAGACAGATGTCAGACTAAGTCCTACCTTCCTCTGGTACTGAGGAATCATTCAGTGGCGTGCACAGGCATGGGCTCTTCCACTGGGATTATATCCCCAGCTCGTGAACTTATTTTGAACAACCATTCTACTTACATTCTCTCCAATCATTAGAAAATGCCTTAGATCAATCAGTGCTGTGCCTGCCACACTTTCTTATCTAATTAAATTCTGAATAGTAAACAGAAATTAATAATGGTCTTGAGTTTAGCTCTCTAGAAAGCAAACATGTGCTTCATGCTCTTTCCTCTTTTAGAAGTCATTTTAGAGAAGACCCTCCCTGCTTATGTCCCCGCCTCTTGGAAACCTGATGATGCATAGTGAAGATCACAAATTAGCTGAGAGCCTGCACCAGAGATACTGTTTAATCTCCCCCAAAGGGGGCATTTTCTGCTTGAGAATTTTAGTCATCTGCATTCATGTTGAGAGATAAGACAGGAGGAAGGTTATCTATGAATTTTAGATACTCTATCTCTAGTGGAATCTGAGGGAGATTACTCTGCTGTCTGGTTGGTAGTCAGGCCATGAGGGTTCAGAATAATCAGGAGGTAGGGTGCTGTGAGACTAGACTAACATGATGGCACCTGAAAAAAAAATCTTCATTTTATGGATTCTTTGGAAATCTATTATACAAGCTCTGGCTGTGTCTCTATACAATTAAAGTATTCAGTCAAACCCCATGTTAGCAAGGCTAGGTCCCTATAACAGTCCAAGAGTACAAATCACCATCTGTAATTTGAGTTTGAAAGATGACTTTAAAAATTAACTTTCTATGTCTATCGGTCAGCATTCCTCATTCTGCTCTCACTTTTTTGGGTATTGGCACAGTGAAAGTCTGTGATGGATGCTGGCCAGGACAGGTGCGAACGACACACAACACACGGACCTTGGGAGCAACAGCAGTGACCTCCTCCTGAACTTAAAAACTCGCCGTGCAAATGACCAAGCGGGGGCTGACACACTTCATTAGTGTGCTGCAATGTGTACCAGGTATTTTTAGAATCAAAACTGAGTATTCTGATTGAAACTTACTTCTACAAATTAATACAAAGGAAAAAGAACCTTGAAATCGAATAAGGGCACAAACATGAATGCAGCACTCCTCCTTCTGTGCTGTTCATTATATGGAAAAAACCAACTGAAAGTCCACTGATCACTCACTACTTAAATAAATAGTAGCATTTAGAGCAATACTATCAAATGGATGAAAAAAGATAAGGAAAAATGACACATGCTAACATTCAGACACGACCCTGACATACTGTTAGGGTCAAAACCACTTTACAGCTGAGTTCCACCCTACTTAGGTAACATGGGTTATAAATATGCTTTAAAATATCTGATAGAAGAAAGATCAAATACAGGTGGTTCTCTCTTTACAGCAGGATTGAAGCATCCCACTTTCTCTTTAACAGACTTTCATGTTCCCTGAACTGTCTACAAACACAATTATTATGTGTGTTTGAGTAGGTATATACATGTATTCCAGAGATTAACCTTAGGAGTCACTAACCAGCTGCCACTCACGCTGGTTATTTGTTTATTTTATAGACAGGAGCTCTACATAGCCCTGGCTGCCCTGGACTTATTATGCAACCAGGCTGGCAGCAGACTCACCGAGATCCCCACTTGCCTCTGCCTCCAAAAAACTGGGATTAAAGGCATGAGCTACCACACCCAGTCCCACCTTGCTTTTTGAGACAGGGTTTCTCACTTGATATGGAAGCGATCAATTTAGACAGGCTACATAGCCACTAAGGCCCTGGGATCCTCCTGCCTCTGCTTTCCAAGAAATGGGATGGTAAATGTGTGTCCCTATGCCTACCCCCCCCCTTTTTTTAAACATGAGGATTACAGGGATTAAACCACAGTTTGGTCTGTTGTTTCCATAGGAAGCCCTTTGCCCAAGACTGCCATTGCCCAAGATTATTTTTAGAGCTCCAAAAAAGTTTTCTGCATTTAAAAACAACATTATATTAAAATGTTAATACTAAAATTATTTGGGGACTGGAGAGATGGGTCAGTGGTTAAGAGAGCTTGCTGTTCACCATGAGGACTAGAGTTTGGATCCCAGCACCTACATCACACTGCTCAAAGTGTCTACAACTCAGCTCCAAGAGATCTGATTTTTCACAGAGAAATAAATGCAAGATAAGGGAACCTCATGTTAAATGTTAAAACTATTTCACATGTAAACACTGATATAGATACACAAATATCAACTCCGATAGTATATTTTAATACTTTGGCCTATTTGGCAAATATGTATGGTGGTGGTTAGTTTTAACTATCTACTGGACACCACCTAGAGTTTCATTTGAGGAATTTTCTAATGTGGCCTGTCAGCATGTTTAAGAGGGAATTATCTTGATTATTAGCTAATGTAGAAGAGCCCACCCATTGTAGGTAGCTCCAGGGCAGATGAGCAGTAAGCAAAGATGAACATAGTCTCTCTTTGTTCTTGACTGTGGATGTGCTGTGACTAGCTACTTGAATTCCTGCCTTGACTTCCTCTAAAGGATGGGCTGTAATCTGGAACTAAGTCTAAAAACCTCTCTCCCCCTCTATGATGCTTCAAAGTCAGGGTATTTTACCAAAGCAACACAAGTCACATTGGAAGAGAAACTGATATACTGAGAGTGAGTGGGGTGTTGCTGTGAAAGACCTGACCATGTAACTTGTACGCTTGAACTGTTCTGGGAGGGAGGACTGTGAAGACTTTGGAACTCTGGGCTGGAAGAGCCACTGAGGACTGTGGTGAGAGTGTAACAGGCCTTCCTGTGGGAGCTTAGATGACAGGATGCTCCAAGTAATAGTGACAGTGGAGGCCCGGGTCATGTTTCAGAAGGGAATGAGAACCTCATTAACTGGGCTATTCAGCTGCTATTTTGGCCAAGAATGTGTGTGCTGACCATGAAGAAGCAGTTGTGATTGTCAAAGAGATCACCACCAGTGAAGTGAAACCTGCCAGGCTTCAGACACAATCAGAATATGTTTCTGGTTGTGATGTGCAATCAGTACAAAGAGGCTCCGATTCAAGGGAGCAAGGCTCTATCTTGAGCTGAACTTGGCAATGTAAGCAGCATGCATGTGGTACTGATGTTGAAGGCATGCAAGATGTAAGACTGAGTGAATCATGGAGGCTGAGTGTCTTGTGACCAGGCTGGAAGTCCCTGGGGATGTCTTGAGAAGCTGCTAGTAAATATGAAGCCTCAGTTCAGTGGGGTCTGTGGGATACTGGGGATGTTAGGGGCACAGAATGTCCACCAAGAAGAGCTACAGGTGTGCCCTGCCTATGACTATGGGAGAAGCTGTGTATGCTGCTGATAACAGAGCTGGGGTAGGGTGGCACTACCCATGCCCTTTGGAGCCCAGAAGATTACAAGCTATATGCATCAGACAGTGAGTTACACTGATTCACACTTGCTGGATTTGCTTTTCCTTAAGTGTGATTATTGTATGCCCCCATCTTTAAATTTTGGAATTTTAAAAAAATAGGAGCCCACAGTTAAGAGACTTTGGACTTTTTAAAGAATTTTGGAATTTTTAAAGAACTTTGGAATTTTTAAAGACTATGGGACTTTTAAGGTGGGACCATAGTTTACATTAAGATATTGACTCTGGAGACAAGAGTTGGGAAGTTATGGTTTTAAATGTGTTTATCCTTAAAGTTGACAGGGAGCAGATTGTACTGCTTAGTTTTAACTGTCAACTGATACAATCTAGAACAGTGATTCTCAACCTTCCTAATGATGCCACCCTTTAATACAGTTCCTCATATTATGGTGACCCCCAACCATAAAATTATTTCATAACTACTTCATAACTGTAATTTTGCTACTGTTAAAAATCGTAATGTAAATAGATGATATGCAGGATATCTGATACGTGACACCCAAAGGGTCGAGACCCACAGGTTGAGAACTGCTGGACTGTGTGAGAGTAGAAAAGGCTAAATGAATACTAGCAGGCAGGTAACACGGGGCATATATGCTTCTCTCTGCTCTTAAATGTGACGTGAGGTGACTGGCTGCTTGTATTCATACTCTGACAATGATTGACTGCAATCTCCAATTGTAAGGCAAATAAACCCTTTCTTCACCCATGCTGCTTCTTGTCAAGGTGTTTGTCACAACAACAGAAAGAAAACTAGAGCTTGTATTAAATATATAAATTAAAAAGGACTCAGTTTATCCACACCCCCGGGACAGCAAATGTGTTTCAATAAAGACCAACCCAGGGCCAATGCGGGTATCATGGTACCTCGGTGTTCAGTTGCCACTGTGGTTCAGAGTCCATCAGGTGGAGTAAGAGCAAAGCTTCATGTGACAATAGGGTTACATTGCTTCCCATGCCCTGTCCTGTGTACCTTGGCAGAGACAGGAGGTGCCAACACTGGATATTATGGGGACTAGGAGACCCTAGCATCACCCTGACCTGGACAAGGGAACTGAGGACACACCCTAAAGTAAGAACCATTTTCTCAAGTTGATGCAGAAGTGTGCGAGCTCTCAGTCAGGAATTTTCTTTTCCTCCATGTAACTCTTCATGAGCTTTTACATGACATGGTCTTTGCTGGCAGGCAGGCAGACCTGAAGAAACAGACCCCTAAGGGACCATTTCAAGAATGGGCTCAGAAAAAGTCAAAGGCTGACATCTGATGTCAGACCAGAGGGAACATCTTGGTTGTAGGTTGCTGTTTTTCTTTCTCACTCTGACAGGGCCTCTCCTCGTAGGTCTAAACGTAAGTCCACATCTTAGGGACATGTTATTCCCCATTTAACCTTGGAGTTAGTGAGCCTCCTCCACAACACCCGAAGGACTTTGCACCCCTGGTTGGGAAGGGTTAATTCACTGCCTCTCTGACAATCCCAATGCTGGCACTAATCCTTTGCCAAGTAACACTTAACATGTAGGTGGATCTTTGAAGGGCCATACACTGCACCAAGTACCCACAAAGAGCCTCCATGTGAAACAAGCAATTCCCTCCCTATGTAGAACAGTTCTCCTCCTGCTGTGCCTCCTGCAACCAGAGCGAGAATGAGAGACTTCACCACAGTCACAAGCATGAGGTAGGAGTGGGCTTCACCCTAGGGTCATGGCCACTGGGCCCAACTTAAGCTACTGCCAATACTTCATGACAGGTCTCCATCTTATATTCACAGCTAAGGCCCATGACCATTTAGTTAGTTCTTCAAATCCTTAGGGAAGACAGAGACCATGAGAAATATTCTTAAATTTTAATATGTAATAGATTTACATGCACTCACCATCAGGCAATGGTTTGGAGGAACACAGGCAGAAACGATAGTCAGATTCCTGGTATTTTCCCTATAAGTTAAGTGCAGGGACAGCTGGTATATAGGGCAAGCAAAGCATCCAGGGTAAATACTAGTTCAGGACTACTGTTGTAAAATGACAGGTTCCCTTTACGGCAGCATTTATCAGAGAGCTTTTACTCCACTAAAGCACAGCCAGTTTCTAGGAGACACACTAGACTAGACAGCATTTCCCAGCACTTGATCAAGGTCAAACACGCTCCAAGAGCATTTCTAGGAACAGTGGAGCTGGGGCAGTCTGAAGCACCACCTCCAGCAATGGTTCATAGCTCCAAGGGCTGAGCTTGTCAATGTGATTTAACTTCATGACCAGCGACACAGCAGAGACTAGCCAGAACGATTCTAGGATGGTGACTGCCTAAATATTATTGTGTAGAGAGTGTGTGTATGATGGACAGAAGACACCTTCAATGTAGGAATAAGAACTGTGTCCACACTAGAACCATTTCAGCTGGAGTCGTCCAATCTCCACAGCAAAGCATACACCAGAGCATCCCATTGCATTCTGATCAGCTGGCTTCTAGAATCCCCAGAGTCAAAGGGGTGTGGCCAGGAGCCCCAAAGTATACAATATTCAGACACTATTCCAGAAGCCTAGTGTCATAAACTATTTCTTTCCATTGATTACTGAGGATCTACCAATTTACAGCCCCTGTATCTTCTAGTAGCAAGTATCATAAAGGTAGAGAAAATGGGAAACAATTGAAAAGACAAATAAATGACCAGGCACTTAGAAATGCGAATGGATCACACAGAACCGAATACTGGTGCTTTATAATATCACTTAGTCTAGAAATATGAGGCCATGCAAATGCTAATGCAGCCTGCTTTGCAAACTAGGCTGCCTCCATGGCTAACTTTTCATACACACAGGTCCTGTCTCCCTAACGAACTTGCAAGGCTGAGTCTGGGTCCTTTATTTTTTTTTAAGTGCCTACTCTATTGCCAGTCTGCAGACGCTGCTGAATAACTCTCTGTTGAGCAGATAAATGCCTTCATATTACTGAGTCATAAAAGGATATTTACTTATTTTGTGCTTGCTGCAGTCATGCTGGTGAGAATACTTGGCACCTGATTACAGAATGTCTGATGTAATCCAGACTAAAGTAAAATCAGTTATTGAGCATGTTGAGAAAAATAGGGCACCAGTCACAAGTTGGTAATTCTGTGGCAATTAATTCTTTTTTGTGGGTGGCTTTTTCTGTTACCCCTTTTCTTCCAGTCAGGGTCCCATCAGGAGATGGAAACCATACCAGTAATTTGAATGTGGAAAATTTTAATACAAAGAATTGCTAGCAAGCCAAAAGTAGTTAACTACTGAAAATGGGTGGGATAAGAGGGCCCTAAAGGGACACAAAGCTATAGCAAGGAGTGACTATTACCTCTGGAAGAAAAAGAGAAAAAACCAGGGGGGAACTAAACAAGAAGGTAGATCACCCCAAGGCTGATCCACTGAGCTATGGAAAGGGAAGAATGCCAAAGGAACAGGAGGCAAGCTGCTGCTGCACAGAAATGCTCCCCACTCACCCACCCAAAGCAAAGAAGTTTCCTGGAGGGAAGTGGGCCAGAGCACATCTGGAGGAGTAGCCCATGGATGCCATGGAGAAATTCACCAGGAAACACAGGCTCCAGAAAATCTGGGAAGACTGAACTGCCAAACATTGCTAAGAATCCTATCACTGCACTCTAGCTGACAAAGGGCACAGAACCTTTTACAAGGGTCAGCTCCAGGTGGGTGGTGGGTGGGTGTGTAACTGTGAGGAAACCCTTGCCAAGTGACACACTTTACACTGGAGAGTTTCAGCAATAAAAGAGAGATAGATACCCACTGGTTATCACCAACAGTCGCTGAAAATTCTGTAAGGAAATGATTACGTTTTCCATCCATCAGAATGAATGAGGAGGAAATAGTTGGTATTCCTGGTGCCTCAAGAAGGTAAATCAAAATAATGAGTAAATAACTAAATAAATATGTAAAAGTTGTTTTATTGTTGCTGCTTATTTTTTAATATATGATGTGTGTGTGTGTGTGTG
This sequence comes from Peromyscus attwateri, assembly GCA_902168425.1. Classification (NCBI taxonomy): domain Eukaryota; kingdom Metazoa; phylum Chordata; class Mammalia; order Rodentia; family Cricetidae; genus Peromyscus; species Peromyscus attwateri. The sequence goes on from CABHPP010137965.1 coordinate 24,463, forward strand.
TGTGTGTGTGTGTGTGTGTGTGTGTAGAGGCTAGGAGACAACGCTAGGAATCCTTCCTCAGGTATGTGTTTATGTGTGTGTAGAGGCCAGAAGACAACCCTAGGGATCCTTCCTCAGGGGTGTGTGTGTGTGTGTGTGTGTGTGTGTGTGTGTGGTATGTAGAGGCCAGAAGACAACCCTAGGGATCCTTCCTCAGGGTGTATGTGTGTATATGTGTGTATGTGTTGAGGCCAGAAGACAACCCTAGGGATCCTTCCTCAGGTGTGTGTGTGTGTGTGTGTGTGTGTGTGTGTGTGTGTGTGTGTGTGGTGTGTTGAAGCCAGAAGACAACCCTAGGGATCCTTCCTCAGGTGCCATGTCCAAGTAAGTTAAGCTACCTGGTGAGCAAGCATCATCTCTACCTCCTGGTGCAAGTACCACCTCAGGCATGCTTTTCACATGAGTTCTGTGTGTGAGTTACCTGCAGATCTCAGTAACACTTAGCTCTCATGACACATCGGAGATTCGGAGCCTTCTGACAAATTCGGATGAAGACATAATCAATCACAGGCATGCCAACTGAGAGAGTGAGACAGACACATTCCTATAACCAACTTCACATTTCTCTTTGTTCTCAGTCTTAATTGGAACACCTTCAACACCTCTAATTTATAGGTAGGAAGGCTGGTTCAATGAAGAAAATCAAGTTCTTAATGTCCAAAGTGGCTTGACATTACTATTCCTAGGGAAGGTAATCAAGAACAGAAAGCCTCTGATCCTGTCTTCAATAAGGTTCTTGGGTTGGTATAAATTATTTGATTCATCATATGTAAACCAAATAATAACTTACAAAGCAGATTGGATATACGACAAACACCCAAAGAATTTCAGAAATACAAAAGGATAAAATTACAATGAAGCTTTGCTATAATGCTACATGAATGACACTGTATTGCTTGTATTTCCCCCCAATGGAAAGAGCAGTTTTACCAAAGGCATTGTAAGGTAAGAGGTTATGGGGATCTGGGGTGAAGCTTAGTGGTAGAGCATCTTGCCTACCAAGCAGAAAGCCCTGGGTGTGATCCCCAGCACTACTGCAAGAGGTGGGGTGGATTAAAACAGTCAAAACAAAACTCAGGGTTAAGACTAGAAGAGAATTCAGTATACCTGATGTCTAGGAAAGGCAGCACCTTGCTCTTAGATACTTGGTGGAGGTCTCTCCTCTCCCCTCTACTTCTCTGGCTAGTTAGGAATGTACAGGACTTCCCTGCTAAGTCTGATGAGATGTTCTATGATGTGCTACACAATTCTGCACCTAGATTCCAGGAACACAGCAAAAACAACTTACCAGCCACCAGGAACACAGCAAAAACAACTTACCAGCCACCATGACAACACCCAGATCCTACTGGGAGCCCACCATTTCCTTAAAGGCAAAACTTTGTAATTTGCAAATATTTTTGTTCATACCATCTCCTTTTCCCCTAAAGAGATTAAGTAGGCGGAGAGTTTCTTATCTACAATGGCTGAAGCCAGAAGTGTTTCAGATGAGGTTTGCTCAGATTTTGGAATACTTCTGACGTGTTATTTTGGGGATAGGACTCAGATTTCAACATGAAATTCATCCATTATTCCTGTTGACTTGCAGAGAAATGAGGTTTGTTTAGCTCAGTTTTGGAGACTAAACGACAGGAGCTTCTAGGGACTGGGGGAGGGAAGGAGACAAGGCAGGCAGACACCATGGAGGAGCCAGGCCTGCTGCATTACAACAGTCTCTCCTTTTGAGAAGAAACTTGTTCAGATTAGACACAATTATACAGCCCGGCTGGTCTGGAAGTCACTATGTAGATGGGGCTAGCCTGGAACCCACAGAGATCTACCTGCCTCTCCCTCACAACTGCTAATTTCCAAACGGCATGTGCTATCACACACAGCCCATTCCCTTCTCCCCTGGTGACAGATTCCTGATTCTTCTGCCTCTGTCTCCTAAGGACCCAGATCACAGGCACATGTTGTCATGTACTATTTTATATACATGCTTTCAATGGTAATTTCATGTTTTCAGTACACCCCCATTTGCACTGCCATATGAGGTCAGGTGTGGATTCTCCTTCTCCAGGCACACAAAAGGTGCTCATCCATTTTGGATTTGGGGTACTTTACATTTTCACATTCACATAGAGGACATAGATACTATATAGGTAAAGTATCAGATTCAGTAGTGTTATCTTGAAAATAAAATAGGCATTAAGATAATGACTAAAAATGACAACGATACTTCCCAAGTTTATGAATTTTTCTTCAGAAAATAACCTGTCAGAATCCTTACACTGCTGCAGAGATCACACCTGCCATGGTGATTACTGGATCTGAGACACTGCAGCAAGTTTATTAAATGAATGAAGTAATAGACCTGAGAGAAGACCGAGAGGTTCACAGTGATCTACAAAGCCCAGGCAACCTGTCACTGGGTAACTGACTGGCTCTGGCTTCCAGGATCACATGTCCAGGCTCTGTGCCATCTCCAGAGCTATGGGACTCATTAAAATGCCAATACAGGAAATGTTACTTCTCACACTAACTCTCCTCTCCCTGTGGCCTCTGGCCTTGCCTTAAACTAGTTTCTCATCTACCTTAGACAACACTGTCAGTCTCTCCCTCAAGGGAAGGTCTTCTAGTCTTAAGTAAAGCTGTAGGCAAGTCAACTGCCATATGTCTAAAGGGAAGTAAAAATCAAATTGAGGCTTTCCATGGTAAGCTTGTATGATGAGGCTTGCATCTTCAACAGTGTGGTTTATAGCTGCTGACTTCAGTTGTCTGTACAAGAAGTTCATTTTTGGTGATACAACAGCAATCTTGAATTCTTTAAGTTTTATCTGCTAAAATTTCTTTTAAAGCCTAATAAAACTATGACAAAATTGCTTCAAATTATTCACTGGAACATTTATCTAGCTGTTTGGCCATGGTGGCTGGTACCCAGAATAACAATGAATTTCCTCCTTGATAATGACTAACGCATATTATCTCAGTGTAGTTCCTGTCATAAATATCTATGGACAACTGTTCCATCCCCCAAGATCACCATACAGTCCCCAACATACAGTCATTCACAACTCCAAGATGACCTTGCTTCTTCAATTGAGGTATTTCTTTCCCTTAAACTACACTGTTTAAATAATGAAGACTTCTTTATCACATAACTAAAGCATGCTAACTGAACGAAATTATTAAATATCAGTAGGGAAAGTTATGAAAATAAAAATTCATTTCATTGTCCACAAACAACCTTGCCACTTTGGTTAATAATCCACTTCTAGGTTTGTTTTTTTTTTTTTTAAAGAAACCAACCTAGTGTAATATGATAGATAATAATTCAATTAGTTTATGTCTTATAAGAATATCTTCAGAGCTCTGAAGTTTTGACACAGCGGGTCACACACGACCTTCCAGGCTGTGCCAGGTTCAGGTTTCTATACTACTGCAGCTCATGGAAAGGCCTCTTCCCAGTGTAACGCTGATGTGAATTCTGCTCTTCAGTAAAGTAAGAAATAGGCTCAAGTCTACGACTGGAAAAGACACAGTGAACTGGCCTGCATTCCCCGCAGGCCTGACATCACCAGGAAGACGGCTTCACAGGCCTGGTCACACGGGGGACTCCATTGTCATTTACTAAGCGAATGATTGCACAGATACCTACCACATAAAGCCTAGGTCATTACCAAGAGAAAAGCATTTCCAGAGAGCAAGACTGAAAAGCCTTTAGGTTGGACTATTACCCTTTGGGAGGGTTTTGACTTCATCTCTATTAGTGTTTTCTGGAATTTCTAAAACGCAGGTGTCATCTCCAAATCCCACACTGGACGTAAGAAAGTGGAAGAAGAGAACACATGCCAGTCATGGAAACAGTGCTATAGAGAGATGAGCAGAACATCCTACAGTGATCTCACCAAGACACTACCTCCAAGGTCACCACCGTGAGAGACAGCCAAGTCACAATGTCTTTCTGTCTTTTGTAACTAGAAATCCTTATAAAGTTGGTTTTTCTTTTCTTTTTCCCCCCAAGACAGGCTTTCTCTGTGTAATAGGTTGTTCCTGGAACTCACTCTGTAGACCAGGATGGCCTTGAACTCACAGAGATAAGCCTGTCCCTGCCTCCCAAGTGCTGGGATAAAAGGTGTGTGCCACCACTACCTGGCTAAATATACTACAGCTGCCCCTTCTGAGGTCCTTAGAAAGTTTCAAGCTGGGCGGTGGTGGTGCATGCCTTTAATCCCAGCACTTGGGAGGCAGAGGTAGGCAGATCTCTGTGAGTTTGAGGACATCTTGGTCTACAGAGAGAGTTCCAAGACAGCCAAGACTGCTTCACAGAGACACTCTGTCTCAAAAAACCAAAGAAAAACAAACAAACAAACAAACAAACAAAAACAACAACCAAGTAGTGCCACAAGGAGCATTTAGCGTTCCGGCAAGACATGAAGTCAAGAGCTCCTTCCCCATGGCTGAAAGCAGTGTTGTGGATGGCATGCATCCTATCACAGAGGACACCCGCCCCCCAGAACCTGAGGTGGATGTCTGAGCAATACAACGTAGCAACCAGAAGTGGGCAAGATTTATCTCTGCTAATACAACCAGTGTACTATAGCCTGATGCATTGTTGGTTCTATAGTTTGGATTTCTTTTTCTTGAGATAGGGTCTCTTTATGCAGCCTTAGCTGTTCTGGAGCTCTCTATGTAGACCAGACTGGCCTTGAACTAACAATGATCTACCTGTCTCTGTTCCCAGTGTTGGGATTAAAGGTGTACAACACCATGCCAGTGTATAGTCTTTATCTTGAAGTCAGCCAAAGGCTTACACGTTAAGAGCCCACAGGGTGGAGCTATTGGGAGGTGGCAGAACCTGGAGGAGGTGGGTGCCTTTCAGGAACACTGGGGATGTGCCCTGGAAGGAGACAGCAGGACTCTGATCTTTCTCTTTTTGTTCCTGGCATGAAGCAAGCAATTGTTGTCTGCCATATACTCCTGTGATGATGCACTACTTCACCACAGGCTTCCAAAAGTAGAGGCCAATCAATTACAGATCTCAGCCTCCAAAACTGTGAGCCCCGGGAAAACTTTAGTCTTCACAAGATAGTTCTCTTGGGTGTTTAATTACAGCTGGGAAGCTAACTAACCCAGCCAATGACATTCAAGAGAGCTTAAGGAGCTCAAATTGCAAGTAGATGGATGGAGAGGTACAATCATTCACATACAGACATTCATTCATGCCACATACACGAGAGGAGGGAGCAGGGAGAGACATGGGGACCAGGAATGTTAAGAAGGGAGATGAAAAACTGGTGGTGCTGCTGGTGGAGGAGGAGGAGAACATGGAAGAACTCCTTCATTCCTTTGGGCCTTGTGTCAGAAATGCCTGCGATAGCAGTGGATCTCCTGCTTTTACCATCTCCAATAGGACACCAGCTTGGTAAGCCAGAGAAAGAACTTGGCTAGTGGATCATTTAGGTTGGGCAGGCAGAATGACTTGAAGTTACTACAGAGGCTTGGTAGCATGTGCAGCTGGGCCTCTGCTCTGGCCACGACACACCTCTGATACTGGAGAATCAGTGAAACACTGAAAACAAATCTGATATTCTAGAACTCGAACTTAGAATGTTAGATAATCAGGGTGGGGGACATTGACTGTGCTTTTATTTATGACTTCAGTGCAACAGGATTCTGTGCCAAGGGTGAGAGGAAATTGGATTCAAAGTGTGAACAAATCTGTACAATATCAGTGTGCTTAAGATTTCCCATCTTCTTGCACAATTACATCAAAACTCTGTGTGCAGTTGAGAAACTGTGGCTGTTGGGGGAAGAAGTTTCCAGGCTGCCCACTTCCGCCTCGCCCGGGAATCCATCTCAGCCTGTGTGCTTGGGTTGTCTAGTGACAGGTGTCATGAAAAAGCAGACACAGATACTCGACCACCTGGCCTGAGCCTGGTGCTCCATTCACCATCTGTCACTGAAATGACAAGAGTATGAGGAGAAGAGGGTCTGCAGAAGACTGCACGGGCTTGAACTCTCCTCCTGGGAGCCAAGAGACGGAAGGAACCAAGCGTCACTACTGTACATCCCGTTCTAGGGCCGGCCCTTCCAGGCACACCTGAGACTAGGGGAGGAAGGGAGCTAGATGACAAGGGAGAGAAGGGAGGGGAAAGAGGAAAGGAGAGGGAAGGGCAGAGAAAGGAAGGGGAGGGCAGGAGAAAGCCAGGTTTGGTGCCTCGTGACTACCATGTAATCCTAGTACTCGGGAAGTGGAGGCAGCAGATTTGCTCAGTTCTAGATCAGACTCGGCTGCAGTGTTAGACTTTGTCTCCGAAAAGCAAGAGAGAGCTGAAGAGACAGCTCAGCAGCTAAGAGCACACAAGGCTCTTCCAGAGGAACTGAGTTCAAGTCCCTGCACCAACACAGTACCTCACAACCATCTG